>AUXI01000160.1:0-37342 GCA_000482105.1 Crithidia acanthocephali | reverse complement strand
GACGGGACACACGAGCATGTGGCTGATCGACTTACTGGGCCCTTTCATGATGGGCAGCAGTCGAACTTGCAGCCGGGCTAAGAAGAAGAGAACGTCTAATCGGGTGTGAGATCCGATGTTGACACCGATAGGGGTTGAGGGTACATCGCTTCATGTGATTACCTCTACTCATTCATGAGAAAAATGATCCAGCACAAAAAGGGCAGAGACACTCCCCATCCACAAGCGGGGGCCTGTCAAAGTGGATACACCTTACGTAGGATTGTAAGGTCTGGAAGCTAGCAAAGTCAATGAGGCAGTATGGACATTTTTCTAGTAAGCGCCGGGTCGCTGGACGAGCGTTTGCAACGGTTACCTGTTTGTTTGGCCACAGATGAAGTGCGGCCGCTTGCTCCTGAGTCAGATTGCACCAGCGACAGTTGTCGGCACAGTTTCTCACGGGCCAAAAGAAGCATCCAAAGCTGGGGTGTTTGCCACAGCGAATTCTAGCGAGTTCCACTTCATCATGACGAGTCAAGGGTTCCCCCGTTAACAAGTCATATGAGGAAAGGTCGGAATAACAATCACCACACAATTGGAAGCGATGCGTGTCTCTCCGCAGTTGCAAACGCCACTTGCTAACCAGTGCTCGGGTAACAAAAGGACGAAGATCAGGAAGACAGGCCGAGTGTTTGATGGGTGAAGAGTAACGACCTTCAGCTGCTGCCGTAGTGGCAGCTTTGTTTGCTTCCTCATTACAAGGTACCCCAGCGTGTGCGTACACGAATTGAAGGTGTATACTCCAGCCAAGGGAAATCAAGTACATCACACAGGACCAGATCTCGCTTTCCACTAATGAGCGTTGGCACAGGGGGTCTGTGTTTAGAGCAGCCAGTGGAGACTGACTATCGGTCACATGGAGAAGAGACCTCTTTTCTCTGGGCACAGTTTCTGCAATGGGAATGACGAGATCCCGAAGGCCTATCAGCAATGCAATACTTTCCGTCCGGTAACTGCAAGCTAAGAGGCCACAATCCTCAGCGAGAACTTCGCTAGGGGCGGCTCTAAAGGGATAGAGGAGCAGGAGGACTGCCGCGGCAGAGCGATGTTCGGAAACATTTGAGCTGCCATCGGTAGCCAGGACGAAGCGAGCGGCAATGCGACGATCGAGGGCGTCCATAGATGCGACATGTTTTGCCACCAGCAGATCAAACTCTAACTCACTATTGGCGGGGACCAACGATACCGAAAGACCAAAGGTGACTTTATTTGCCTTACCACAGTGCCAGGGCGCTTAGGGAAGACGTTGTAGAGTGGCCTCTTGGATAAGGACGAGCGAAGACTCATTCTCCTCAAGCAGACCGTTAACAAAACGATCCATTTCAATCCTACCCACCGGCGAGAGACGGAAGTTAAATAGTGGTGGCTCAGGAGGAGGCCGACAGGCCCACCCTGTTTCATGAAACTTGGAAAGTTCATAAAGCACAAGCCTTCTTCGCAATACTTTAATGTGCAGGGGAAAAGAGTTGGATTCAAACATTACTGATTCTTCGTCGCAAGTAGAAGGAAAATCAGCAACGAGCCGGTGAAGGCGAGCGTGTTGGTTAATCAGCTTGAGTTTGTCCGTATCCTCCATTGTTCTTCACCTAAACGTAGCACCATGCAGAAGCTTGGAGTCAACGTAGCCAGAGACAAACTGCCTGAGGTCGTGGGCAGACGGTCCAGACGATGGTTTGCAAGACAACTCAACTGCGCTTCGCGCAGGCGTGCTTGTTTTTGTACGTACGTTGCATTGACGTTATGCTCTGCTCGAGTGTCTAGTTGGAGTCCAAGGAGTTTAGGACTCATGGCGTCACCGAAGAGTACGACATGAATCTCATGTCTCCTAAAGAGAGGTGATTCAGGCACTCTGTCGTCTTCGGTGTAACTCGAGAGTATGCATAGTAGGGCCTCATATTGCTGTGCGTTTAACACCATGCTATGATCTTGTGACCACACTGCCACTTCTTCTAGGACCACGTTACTGGTCCTGACACCAGAACTCCTGTTTCTGCAGGGGATTGTGATTGTCAGGTCATCCGCGTACATGTCAAATTGTGCGCCAGTTTACCGGTCCACCAACCACTCCAGAAGAGGAGAGGTGTACATGGAGAACAGCTAGGGCCCGAGTAAGGTTCCTTGAGGAGCACCGCTTCCTAGGTCATACTGTTTACTTAGGCGGTTACCGAGCTTCACTCTAGCACCACGGTGCACGAGGAAGTTTCGAAGCCAGTGCTTCAAAAGGTGACCAGGGAGGTTCTGTAGCCTCTTGCCCAAGATCGCGAGATCAAGAGTGTCGAAGGCTTTGCTGAAATCAACGAGGATGATCAGCGTCCGCATCGCACGATAGTGGACCTGCTGGCTCCTACCACCTGGCTTGTCCAGCATCACACAGTAATAGATGTCTCGATCTATCTCAACCGCGTCTGTGATTCTGGCAAGCTCCATCTCAGTGGTGTGGCCACGCCTGTATGCATACTGACAAGGTTGAGGTCGCCAGACTTGCAGCATGCGGGCTAGCACCATGCGCTCCATGAGTTTAGAGACGCATGAAGTAAGACTAATCGGCTTATACGGCGTAGGTTGCTTTGATGGTTTTCCCGGCTTTGGGGGTGGTGCAGCGTGTGCGTTCTTCCACTGCTGGGAGGCTGAATGGGTGAGCCACATTCAATTTATGATAGTTGACAGCTGTACTTTTGCCTTATCCGGAAGGTGGTGAGGCTTCGAGTTCAAGATGCCGTCCGACCCTGCTTCACAGCTGCCTTGGAGACTAGCCAGTACTGCTTCCATTTTCATGTCCGAAAACGGACTATCGATTCCCACCACACTATTTGTCTCCATCCAATTCGCTATCGCCTTGTACTCCGGTGGAAAAGAAAGAAAAGAAAGTGCGTATGCGCCCGGTATGTCCTCGCAGGAAAAGAAGGAAGAAGAAGGAGTAGAAGTTGGTGGCTATTGTGTGTCGACAGACCTAGCTGTGAAAAAGGAAGAAGTATTGGAAGAAATTGAGAACAGTGACCCTGGGGACACCATCACGTGAAAAGGATAAAATAAAAGACGGGAGTGATGCAGATGTGAGAGAGCTGTGTAATTTGTGGGGCGGTGGAATAGTGCTTTCGCAAGCAATCAGAGCTTACGACGACGGGTGTCTATGGTTTGCCCATAAGGGGATATCAAGGCCTGGTTAACGAGAGGGACGGATGGTGCCGTTCGCACCGCGCGCAGCATAGACCATGGTGTGGATGAGCCTGGATTGGCCTTTGATATCCGTCGGTGCCATGCGTCTTTCAGGGCTTCTTTGATGACTCGAGTTCTCTCATCCTTACGCATTTGGAGCGTGCGCAAGGATTCGGCGTTGGGTGTGGCTTGATAGGCTTGCTGTGCTCGCACAGCCTCGTAGTCAGCGGTGTCCATCTCGTGTGTCCACCGCGTGACACCATTTGTTCTGCAACCATTCGGGCAACTGCGCTTGGTAGCGCTCCGGAGGTGATCGTTAAATCGTTTGAGGTATTCCTCGAGACTCAACGGACCCAGCGGTTTCAAGGCTTTTAGTACTTCGTTACTGAAATGGCCCCAGTTGGTCCTCTTCCAGCTGTAAAACAGCCGTGAGAAGGTGGGGATTGATGGGGTAATTAGAACTCCACTAGCCTGAGTGACGGCGTAAGTGAGGAACTTATGATCGCTGTCTACTGTAGGGTTAGCGCACCACTTAGCAATGCTGATTTCCCGGGACCACGTCACATCCAACGTGCTACTCGTCGTTTACTGAACATAGTTGATCATGTCTGGCACATTGTCCAGTAAGAAGCCTGAATCCTCCATCAGCGCAACGAACTGGTCAGCAGTGTCTGACTGTTCTGCAGGAGGCCACCAGGATGGGTGTTGAAGATTGGTATCCCCACAGAAGGTCGAAGGGTAACCCCTCAAAGTATCCACGAAGGGATAAAGACCCGCCGTGACCGTCGCCGGGGATGGCATGTAAACATTACCAATCCGTAGGGTCAGGTCACGCCAAATTATCTCGACAATAACTCCCTCAACAGACAAGTCTTCATCACGTGGTTTCCAAGAAATTCTTCGGGATTGCACTCCTTCTTTTTCGCGCACAAATACTGCTACACCACCACCCCGTTTGGTGCGGGCACAAAAACGGGTTGTGTACCCGGGCACCTTCCAGGTGTTAGCAAAATTGGGCGAAACCTTCGCCTCTTGGAGGAGGTAAAGATCCGCGTCAGCCGCAAGCAGTGCAGTCTGATTCACCATGTTCTGGCCATTCACGTTCGCTTACACGATCGTAAGAGGTCCAGGATTAGGCTCGACATCTCCATACTGAAGCAACAATATCATTAACAGGAGAGCAGCAGCAAGCTGTTGTTCCTCGCGCTCGAGGGAAGCGCTCGTGACGTTGCCGCACCCCTTTCGGGGGGCGCTCAGCCCAGAAGGTCTCGCTGTGTGGACAGCGGCGCTTAGCGTCCTTCGCAAGGAGGTACTGGTCCCTGGCACCGCGAGGAGGTGGCCATAAATTACCAGGCAGTGTCTACATTCATACATTTCCTTCATGTCTAAGTAGGAAATAAAAAGGTGCTGTGGGGAGGAGGAACTTGATCTGCGCTGTTTAAAAAAACGGTGCCTTTTTTTTTTCGCTTCCTCTGCTTTGTTTAGCATTTGTGTAGGTGCATCTTTGGGCACGCAGGCAGGGCGAGTGCTCTCATCGGTTGTGTAAAGGAGTCGGTGCCGTACTAGGTATTTGTTGTGTCCAAGCTAACTTGTGTTTCTTGAGAAATAGAGGTCATGGAGCTGTTGCTCACTACTTAAGGATTTAGCGTCAGTTCTCTGCGCGTGAGGTTCGACGAGCTTTGTGGCGAGTGGGCGGATAGAAAGGACAGCAGTTGTTTTGTTCAGATCTCTGGTCTTTTCTTTGGGTGCGGTGGATGCTGGAAGAGGCGCGAGTCTTGCAGTTGTTATCGTCACGCTGAGGAGTGTGACCTTTGCTCTGGCACCTTGAGACGTTTCATGGTGTTTACAGCGTTTCGCTTCCTTCACTGGGATTCTTGTGTCTAGCAGAGTGCGTTTCTGCAGGGGTGCTGAGTCAGCTGTGTATAGGGTTTCTCTGGTCTCCTAAACCGTGGCAGCGCTTCGCAGGAAACTTGATGGGGTAGAGTGGCTTGGTGGGTGTCATCGTTAGCGTTCTTCCTTTTTAATTTCGCCGCACGTTTCTTGAAGTTTTACGGGGTTAGATTTGGGCCTCCTTTCAAGCGTTAAAGGACACGCGAGGCCTCTGTGGCGTTATCCGTGTTTTTCTTGCGGCGGACTGGATCGCGCGAGACCTGGTGAACAGCTGTCGGGCTTTACGTGTTGAGGAAATGGAGGCAGTGTGATGCAGCTGCTACCTGGCGTTAGGGCAGTAGGCTTCTGTGGAAAAAGGTGGCTTAGAGGAGCGGAATTGGGAGGCAGATGGGCCGAAGGAATGGGAAGTATTGGGGGGGGGGGAGGGAGAAGGAGTAAAGAAGTGGTATTTCTCTGATGTTAAAATGAACTTTTGCTTGTGGTGACGGGAATTTCTGGGGGGCTTTGCTCTTGCAAGTGACGTGGTTGAGAACGAATAGCACTCAGAAAAGCAGAGCTGCTCTTTTCGGACCAAGTTTCATGCCCTAAAGTGTCTTCCCCATTGGCTCGGCAACACGTCAAGCGCGTGCCGTTGGTTGTAATCTCACTGACTGGTACAGGTTTTTGCATTGATGGCTGCCTGCAGCGGAAATGTGTTCGAGTTAATTAGGAGCGGGTAAGCGGGCTGCTTCTTTATTCAGCTTGCCGTCTACGATAAATGAGCGGCATCAGATCGGCGTGATGTAAAGAGGGGAGTACTCAGTTGGCTTGGGATTGCCACCCTCAACGAAAAGCAGTGAGTTGTGTGACCCAAGGGTGCTCTACAGCTCTCTCAAGCGTTTTATATGTGCCAAACGGAGTTTTTTCATGGCGGCCGTTCTCCCAAAACACGGAGGAAAATCTAGGTATCAGGATTTGCGATGTGTATGCACGAGTTTTGAGGATTTGCTCAAAAGTGTCCGTTTAGTGTAATTTCGTTACACCTGAAACCAACCGCACCTGTTCGTCGAGCCAATAAAATCGCACCCTGAAGCCGGAGCCCGCAAGCGCTTGACTTCCCCCTTTAGTGAAGGCTAGACCCTGACGCCGCGTTGAGGTGTCCGGCAGCATCAAGAAGCTCTTTTTTTTTGGTTTCATTTAATGTGATCGTCTTTCCTTGTGCTTTAACGTTTCCTCTGTTGAAACTACGTTCTTTTCTTTGGTGAAGTATATCAGGGAGCCGTTGTCCAAAACCATCGCTCCTTTTTTTTATTTGGAGCAGTTAAAATGCTTGCTTTTTGTTTCTTGCTCTAAGAAATAAATATAGTACTTCTTGCTATAGTCGATTCAAAATTAAGATTGTCTATGAGTCCTTACTTTTCTTTTTCTTTTTTTTTTTTGCTGCATTAAACCGTCTTTTGTTATATTTTTACTTCAAGGCAAGTAGACTGGTAGCTAAACTCTCTCAATATCATCATTGAGTATTCAATGCAAACATCAAAAAAAACACATACTAGGCCTGGTGTGCAGAAACGAATCGTCGATCACCTTCTCATGGACTTTTGGTCGAATCTTGCTGACGTTGAATAGTTCCCGAGATTGGCAGGCAATGCTCGTTGTCAGGAAAAGAAGGCCGAACCTTCTCAAAAAACAAAAAAAGTTCACTTTTTTTACTTCTCTCTTGCACGTATTACTTTTGTTCTCTGATGGTTTTCTCTTTTCCTCGCTAATGCTTTTTTTTCTCTGGTCTTTGCTTGGATTTAGCGGACTGAATCGCAAGTTGTCTTTTTAGAGCCGTTTTGTGTTTTTTTTCCTGCTGAGCAAAAAAAAAGGATTTGGAGCTTACACAAAAAACTCATACAATTATAGTCTAAGAAATCACTTTTCCTCTATTTGAAGGCGGTTGGAAAAGAGACCATTCGCGACAGGTTATCACACATACACACACAACAAAAAAAAAAAATAGTTTTTTGTCTGCCGTCGGTTTCACGTGGGAATAGGAAAGCACAGAACAACATTTCTTAGCGCCTTCAATTCACAACAAGCCAGTGTTCATTTTTCTATTCAAAAAAATTCAAATTGTATTTAAGAACAGCGTCCTAAAAATCCGGTCGAGTATGGCTGCCGTGGGCATTTCGCAAAGTCGCGCTTCATTCGATGGGAACTGCAAAATAGTTCCGGCCGGGAGTCAATTTGTTTGGCTACGTTTTATTGACGACAAAAAGTGGTACAACAGTTTTCAGCATTGTATGCTAGAGGTATGGCGCTCGCACAATATTGGCGACGGTAAAGGGCAAGCTGGTACAAAAGCACGAAAAGCCACAACTGCTGCTACCGGGAGCGCCGAAGGCAGCGATACCACGACACTTCACTCTCTCGGCGACATTATCACAAACAAATGGAGCTGCACAAGCACACATCAAGTGCTAGCACGTGTTTTCCTTTCTGCAGAAAGGTTCGAGGCGAAGTCCAACAACCTACTCTTCACCATTAAAGACGAGGAAGAATTTCGCCGAATAAAAAGAGCGCGATCAGTGCTTCTGGAAGGAATCTGCGTTCAGAAGATGGAAGAACCAGGAAGCAACCAGTTGCGAGACTGGCTGAATCGAATCTGGGTACTTTTCGTCACGGGAATTGATAACGATCCTGCCGGAGATCGAGTGTTGAGCTACGGTGTGCGCAAAAGTGTGCACGACGCTCAATTCTCCAACGACGAAGCCACTGTTCTTCAGGCGTCCATGTTGTCTTTTCTCATTCCTTCGTTGAAGTATGACACATGCTACATTTTGGCCGCAGCAGATTTCCACGCTTCGCCGTTGGTGAAGCCTGTGGAGCTTACTGGTTTTGAAGCCTCGCAGCGCCGCAGCACACCTCCGCAGCAACAATTTGTACAAGTGTTTACTAGTTTCGTGGGCTCTTTCCTGGATACACTGACGGAAGCTGAGGTTGTGAAAGCAGCAGCAGCTTTCAAGCCGGCTATACGGGACGCTCAGCAACGCCTACTGAGCAGTCCCAAATCTCTTCCGGAAAACAGGAAAAAGAGTGAGGATTACTCCATTTCCAAAGGTGATGGCATTAAAATTGATCATCTGGACAAGCTTGGCCACAGAAAGCGGATTCAAAAGTTTGCCTGACTGCTTTTTTTTTCTGTTGTTCACTAGTGGTTTTTGTTTTTGTTATGTCACCGAAGCCAACTGCGTTTTCCTCTTTTCTCTATAATTTTTCTTCTTCGTTTCTCCACCATTTTACAAGTGCTGGCGACGCTTTTGCGCTCTGGCCTTTTCAAGTTTTACTTCTTATTTTTGTTTATACTCACCATGCTTATGATGTAATGTAAATACTTTGCTATCACTCTTGTTTTTTTTTCCCCTCCTTCGAGGTGTAACGTGGTGTTGTTAAACCCATAGGTAGGTCCGTTCCTTTTTTTTTTGAAAGCAGGACGTAAAGGCATTTTTCTACACAGGAATACTCGCCGCTAAAAAAAAAAAAACGACAAGAGAACCGTAAAGCAAATCAAAAGCCTCTCCCTGCTCCCACACGAAAATGTACTCAACACTTTCTTTTTCTTACATTCATTGACAGATGTTAAAAACAAAACTGCGCAAAAAGAAAAAAAAGGTTTTGTGAGCTGACTGCCAGCAAAGACGCAACGTATTATGCAACTGATACAAGCTGTGCTTTCACTTTTAAGCTATCTCACAAACATCAACATGTGAATTCATTAAAGCTTTTTTTTTTGCAGTTAAGAAAGATTTAATCACAGTTGTGGGGAGGACAATAAAGGAGTCCACGTGCGTGAACCTTGTTCTGAGAAAAGCAATGGAAGTGCTAATGCACATGGTGGTGACGATCTTCTTCAACCTGTTTTTCTCCTTTCTCTTTCTCTGAAACTCTCTTTCATGGCCGTACGAATTGTGAATGGCACCAGAAGGCACCTCCTCGTTCATTTCGTAGAACCAAAGGCAAACCCATTTTCTTTTCTCCTCCTTTTTTTTTTGGACTGCACCATCTGCGGTACACCATGCTCTCACGAGATGGTTTGCTGATTACACAATGAACTTTTCCCCCTTTTTACTGTTAACCATAGTATCCCTGTTCTTGGCAGTTCCCGGCAACTCTGTCAAAGTCGGTACGATTCCATGTAACGGAATTATTCCCATCGACAGCCAGTACAACTTAGACTCAATATGGTCACTGGCAACCTTTCGGGAACGAGTTGTGCGTCTTAGCGGCGGCGCAATGGCGTTCACAGAGCAAGCCGTTGGAGCATCACTCAAAAAGCGTATTGTCTCGGAGGCTGGTCTGAGTTTGAACAGTATTGTCGTCTTTGAGATCGCGCCAGCTGCGTCGTCAAACTCTCATGTCGCAGAGTCGGACGTCGGGGCGGGTGTGTGCTCTGCTACACTGCACCCTTTGCAAGGTGGGATGGCCGGATTGACGTCGCGGAGCGCGCGGTTAACTGTCGTGAGTGCTGGCGACGCCGACGGTGCTTTATGTTCGTTCCCGTTCAATGTGTCGCTTGTCGGAAGCAGCTCGACTAGCGCGACCACTCTCACCTACAACGGCGCGAGCTCTGTGTTCTCCGAATCCGTCGTGTTCAGCACGAGCGGCGACGAAATTTGGCCAGTAACACTCAGTTTTAGCTCGCAATGCACGCTGCAGTTCATTCTAGTCGTGGATCGGTACGGTGCGATCAACCGGTGGTATGTCTGGATCCCGACCACCGTTTATACCGCCGTTGTGGTGGCGCTTCTTCTTCCGGTGCTACTGCTGCGTCGCCAGCTTCCCGTGCATCTCGCAGGACTCTACCTTTTCCTCATTTTCCTCGGCTTTCTCGGGTCTTGTATCGGACTTGTCGTTGAGCTACTGCAATGGCAGAGCGCCGTGGGACGCGTGTTCCCCTTCCCGGCTTCCGTCACGTTGTACAGCTGTCTGAGCGTGTTGTATATGTTATTATTCATCCCGACTCTCTACCGACAAGGCAACAACACCGTCCTGTTCATGGGTGCTGCCCGGCTCTTCACCTACGGACTCAACTGCGCGTTATGTGTCGGTTACTGGATTGCCGGCTACGTAGTGCTGGGCTCGTTGGCTGTTTTTCAGCTCCTAGCGACCAACTTCATCCTTACATGGTATTACGCCTACGTGACGGTGCACCTTCGACAAGCAGTACGTGGAACGTCATCGTTGCCCAAGTTCTCAAACAACTTTGCTTACCTGTGGTGCGTCCCTGTAACCCCGTTCGCTTGCTGCGCACTCATGTACTACGACCTCTACCTTCTGGCGCAACGGGATGTCACGAAGGATGTCAGTGCCACTCGGATGCGCGACGTCGTGCGCGTGTACAACGCGCAAATGGCGCTTCCGCTGCTGTTTTTTCAAAACGTGTACGGCGTTGCGCTGCTGGCGACGGCGACTGCGTTTCACATGCCGTTTGTCGTACTCCTCTTCGTGGCACTTTTACTGTGGATTGTACACATTGTATACACGGTGGAGCAGTACTGCAAAGAGTGGTCGCGTTGGCGGCGTCGCGGTGCCTCATTCACGGCTTGCGGCTGCATCTCGCTTGCCGCCGTGATGAACTCTCTTCTTAGCAGCAGCATCGGTGACGCAAGCTCGTCTCCGGTCTCCGTTCCCGCCCTTTCACACAACGTGAGCCCCTCTCCTGGCAGTACGCGGCGTCGCAATCAGCCTAGCCAGTACGAGGACGACCTCGCAGAGTACCGCAACAGCCAGCTGTCCTCGTCCACAATGTCGGATGATGACAGCTACGAAGCGCAATCGCAGCACCACCACACGCGTCGCCGAATTCACGACCAGTCCGCCGCCTTCACAACGCCGTCTCGACAAATGGCTAGTGATGGGCTGGAGTACTGGCCAAGCAGCGTGGAGCGCTAAAACGCGAACACGCATATGGTTGCCTTCAGAAGCAGACAAGCACAACATCACACTAACGCATCTGGTTTTACATGAACGAGCGAAACGCACAGCTATTGGATTGTACATTAGACTATAGACGGTGGTCGTCCGCTTCTCTCTCGCGGCCACTTTAGACGTCGAGGCTCTTGTCCCACAAGTAACACACAAACACGCAAAGAACGAAGAGGAACGTCTGAGCCGAGTTCGGCTCTGTGCGTTCACGTCTCGTAAGTGCAAAAGTCAGCAGACATGTGTGCGCCGTCGCTCATTCAGTTTGCCAGCTGGCTTACTGTCGATTTCTCTGAGACTGCTCTGTGTAGGAGTCGCTTCTCCTGATATGCTAGCCTCTTTACTTGCTCTGTTGGCGGTGTACCGCACCGAGTATCGGCTTTACTCCGGAGGAAATGCTCAACGGCAGAGGTACTGCGCGAAGCCAAACTGAAGGGATAGCACAAATCGAGGTGTTGCAGGAAACCTCTCAAATGCCACCAAACTCCTCCCTGCCTTTTCGCCACTGCTTTGTCTTCCCATCACTCAGCTCTTGTTCCCATTCACGCACAATTGGGCTGCACACACACATACACACACACACAAACAAACAAAAGAGTATAGCGAAAGAAAACAGTAGAGTGTTGCGTGGAGCGTCGAAAGTGAAACTTCGTTTTCTGTTTCTGCTCTTCTTCTCCATCTTTCGTAGACCTTCTCAGGGCTTCTCCCTTCTCTCTGAACTGCGTCACTTTTTTCTCCGACAGCAATTATTCCCAGCGATAACCTTTTGGTCATCTTGGGGAACTTATTTTGTCTTGCACAGGTTTGTTGCTTTGCCTGAGCTATTATTCTTCTCTCTTCATGTAGGTTCGGTGGAAAGGGAAAAAGACACACAAATGTGGAGCAGTTTTCTCGACCAAATACAGCAGCGCATCGATGACGCGGCCGACCTTCTCGGTGACGAGGAAGGCGACGAGGTAGCGGTGGACGACGTCGTCGTTGCCCAGTATGTGCGTGCAGCAGGAAATCCTGAGATGGTGCTCACCTCTTCGCTGCCTCCCGATCATGCTTACACGGCACCAGAAGCTACCAGTGCCGCACCTGACCTTGGCGGAGCCGACGGCTGGGATGAGGAGGATTTAGATGACCTCGTCTCGCCACCCCCCGCATCAGTGCCCCCTCCTCTTTTCGCACCACCTTCCGAGGAGCCTGAGGAAACAGTGCCGGCGACCTCCATCGTGCCTCCTGACCTTGAAGCCGCTCACGCCGTTGCTGCTTCAAGCGAAACACTTGAAAACTTTACAGCTGTAGCCGTAACAGGTCCCGCCGTGACGGACGATGAACAAGGTAAAGTCGAAACAGCAAGCGACAGCGTCGGTTTGTCGCAAGCACAGGAGGATGCATCAGCAGCTGCAGCGGTAGCCGAAGCAGTTGATACTTCGGCACCTGCAACGCCACCAAGACAGCCTGCGGTCGCCGAGTCACTTCCACCACCGTCGAGTGTCGACGCAGCGGAGCCGGAAGCTGCCTTTTCTCCCCCTTTTCCTAACTCACCGCGTGGAACTGCAGACGCTGCAGGTCCCAGCGACGACGTGGCCCCCGCTTCTGCCGTCGTGCAATCTGAAGACGGGGCGGAGTGCGATGCGGCGCAAGATGTCGACCGCGAAGCCGACGCGCAGAGCACCGCCGAAGTAGCGGGTTTTGCCGCAGAAAGCGAGGAAGAAACACAGAAGTCCGTTGAGTTGGCGGAGGAGCAGAGCGAGAAACTTGCCGTACTGTCAGCAACGCCAGCGCCACAAGCGCCACCGACTACGTCAGTGCCGCAAAGTCCGCCTTTACCTGCAAGTAAAGCGAAGGAGGCCGGCGATGTCGCTCAGCTTCTACGCTTCCAGCAGCAACTAGCTGAGGAGATGGAGAACGTGGCAAGCTTGCAGAGAGAGAATTCCGCTCTCAAAGGACGGGTGTCGAGTCTCGAAGTGGAGCTATCGAGCGCCACTGCGCGCCTGATCAAGGTCGCCGGGTGCGAGGAGCAGATTTCGTTGCTTATAGAAAAGCTAGGCAAGGAGAAGGAGCGACACAAAATGGCAGCCAACGAGCGCAGTGAGCTGGAGGAGCACGTGCAGTACCTGGAAGAGGAACTGGAAGATTATCGAGTGAAGGAGCAAGGTTGGATCAGCGGGAGTGAGCAGCAGCAACAAAACGAAAACGCCGCTCAACAGCGTATCGCGCAGCTGGAGAAGGAGCTGCGATCCCGCGACTCCCTCACGGATGACCTCAACGCAAGGTTGCGGGAGGCTGTGCACCAAAACAGTGTGCTCCAGCGTCAGGTTGAGGAGCTCAAGTCGTCGTACTCCACGCAGCTGGACACGGTGCGGGAGTCGAACTCGGACACCGTAGACCAGCTCCGCCGCGAGGTGGAGCAGACTACGCTCCTCCCTCCAAAGCCTCTCCGCCGAGTACGACACGCGGACGGCCGAGCTCGAGCGCGAGGTGCAGCAGTCCAACGTGCGTGCACACCAGGCCGAGGCACGGTTCAGCGAAGTGGAGCTTGGGTCCGTCAACACACTGCAAGACCTGCGAAGCGAGCTTGAGGACTCGCAGCGCAGCATTGCCACCTGGAAGGCAGAGGCACAGAAGACACGAAGTGAGTACACCGAGCTGCTCGACCAGTACGCCCTGCTGAAGCGGTCTCGCGCGGCGGCGGAAGCGGAGTTGCGCGACCGCGTTGCCGCCGAGGCGGGCACCGTGGCAGAGCTGCGGAAGAGCCTGCAAGAGTTGGAGGAGCGCTATCAAGCACTGCAGGAAGCGTGGCGCACCGCACAGAGCGAGTCAGAGGAGCAGCGCAAAGCAATTATGCTGCTGGAGGCGACAAACCAGAAGCTCAAAACCGCAACTGGTGACGGCCTTAACCGGTCGCAGAGCGAGACCTCCATCAGCAGCCCTGCACCGACGAAAGGGTCGTCGCTGGACGTGTCCCTCTCCGGCTCGCCTTTCGGCGTGCGTGCCGGCAGTCGAGCTGCCGCGGCGGGGGTGCCGATGAATCCGTTTGTGAACCGTGAGCGTCCCGTCTGGAGCGACACCACCGACCGCAAGACGCGGGAGCGGCTGGAGCAGGAAGTGGTCCGGCAGTCGACAGAGCTCGAGCGGATGCGGCAAACGGTGGCCGAGTACGTGGAGTGGAAAAAAAAGTTCATTGAGCTGCAGTCAGAGCATGACATGCTGCTTCAGCTGTATGGCAAACTGGAGGACGAGATGGGCACGCTGCAAAACAAACCTGCGCCAGCTCCAGCTGACCCAGCACCGGAGCCTCCAAAAGCTGCTCCCTCTGCTGCAGCGTAAGCTTCATCCACAGGCACAACAAAGATACCGCAGTTTCTTTTCCAAAAGTGCGCAACCTCCTTTCTCGCCTTTTTGCTCTGTAGCAGCCCCACAGCTGTACAGTTACAAATATTCCTTTTTTCTTTCTTTAAAGTTGGTGGTTTTCGCGACACGTTGCAGTGGGCTCTTCTTCTTCCTTGTTTCAAACGCTTACATACACAGATGCAAGAACATGCTGGTGCTAGCGAGACAGCCTATTCTTTTCTCCGCCATGGTCTCATTACCGTTCGCTGCAGGTGCAACAAAGTGCTTCTCCTTCTGCTGCGCCGTCCCCCCTCGTTTTGCTGCGTTGAGGACGCCGAGGAGAGTATCAATTCAAAAGCTCATAAAGCAAAAATCCCACTTCCTAAATCTTGGTTGAATGAAACTTCTTTTTAGAATTGCCGCTGGGTTGGCACGCGTTTTGCCAACTGAGAGCCTCTCGCAGACTCTCATGTGCACTTGCAAAACGCATGTGTGTGTGTGTGTGTGCTGTCGCAGTGCACCTGTGCAGAAACGTTTCGTTTTCGTGCGGTGATGGGGAAGCACTCCAAAATCGGCACATCTCTCCTTTTTTTTTGTGCCTCGCATCAATCCTTCTCGCGCCTTCGCTGATTTCCTCCTTGCTTCTCCTTTCAAAAACTACTGCTTTGCTTTTTTTTCTGGCTAGGTCTCAGAATTTAGCACAACCTCTCGTGTTTAGTGAGGGGAGGAAACGTGCCTTGTTATTGTTGTTGGCAAAACCGTTTTGTTTTTACATCGTCGAGAACGGAAGGGTTATCGACGCCACTTTTGATCGCCAGTGCGGCGGTCCCAGTTCTCATAGCCTTTGTGGTGCTGCTGTGCTTCAAGCCTGAGCGGGCTCGTTTCAAGCACTCACTTGGCGAGAGTATGCCACCTGTAGGAGGTGTTTTAAAAACGAACAGCAGAAAAGGGAACGCATGCGGCGGTAGCTCAAACGGTGCGGCGCCACCGGTGGACGCTGTCACATTCCTGACGGCGCCACTATTCGCGAAGGCCACGAAGAACACGCAGAGCACGGCCCGCGAGCAGGAAGAGCAGCTGAGCGATTTGCTCGTGCTGCTCCGTCACGGGGAGCGGCAGGACCACGCTGACCGCGCTTGGAAAGGGAATGCGCTGCTTCCGCTCTACGACCCTCCCCTCTCCAACGCTGGGCGTAGGCAGAGCTTCGAAACGGCATTGAAGTACTATGCGCTGCGGCAGGAGAAGAAGGTGGAGCAGCGCATCTGCGGGACGTTCACCATGTTTCTCGTCTCGCCGTTCCACCGGTGCATCGAAACTGCTGTTGTGCTGAACATCATCGCTTTTGCAGGGAAGCTGCCCATGTACGTCGATCCTCTGCTGTCCGATTGGCAGCAGGCAAAGGTGTTCCGCACGGCACCTGTGCTCGGCGGCGCGTACGTGCGGCACCCCGACTCAGGTGTAGAAGACACCCACGGTGATCAGCTTTTGTTTCGCCCGCAGCTGGATGCGCTTCGTGCGACTCTGGTGCCGTTTTTTGAAAGCGCGGTCCTCCGAGGACGGAGAGCTTTTAACCGAATATGGCATACCCGCGGACGTGGCAGCGTCGTGGGCCGCGGTGGGGGAGGCGTGGATGGACAGCCACACCGCACTGCCTGTGTGGTCCTCCGCGGCAGCCACGACGCACGTTCTGAGCAAGATGGAGGCGCAGCGGGTCTCTTCGAGCCGAGACTTGGCAGAGGAGCAGATGCCGCGACGGAAGGGCGGAAGGAGTCCTTTGCCGCCGCCAGCTGCCGGCGACGCTGGTGCGTCGGCGCATTTGTGCAAAGGCTGCGGCGTGCCTCATCCTGAGAGTAAGGCAGATCTCGTGCGACGGTGTGAGCAGGTGATAGCCACGCACTACATGCAGGGGCCGTCGGCGTCCTCGCAGAGCATGGTGCCACGTGCGATCCAGCAAGCTGCTGCGGACGAGAGAAAAACGCGTCTGCCCAAGTACTTTCAGACGTGGGTAGATCGCCCAGCCGAGGATCGCGCAACTGCCGGGCCTCCTGCGCTGCTGCCACCGATGCACATCATGGCCGTCACGCATGCGGACATTGTGTCCACCTTGCTGGAGGTCTGCTGCCCAAAGTATCACGACATAGGCGCCGGGTACTCCGTGGCGTACTGCAGCATCACTGCGCTCCAACGCCACAACAACTTTTATCGCATCCCACCGCTGGAAGAGCGTCAACGCGCCGAGGCGAGCGTGAGCGTTCAGCACGGGTCTGTGCAGTCGCGCGGCAAGGGATACCCCAAAAAGAAGATGAACGCCATGCCATCTAAGAGTCAGCTCGCGGCGCCAGTGAAGCCGCGGACACTTCCGCCGCTCTCCGTTGAATGGTCTGTCCAGTCGGTCGGCTCCACCGACCTCCTTCGCACGCGCATTGTAATCCAGTACAGCAAGTAAAGCGAAGACAACGTATCCGGGATTGCAGCTCTCGCAAGCGTCCACGGACAAGATGTCACCAATTTTGGGAAAGCAACACAATGAGTTGCGCAAACTGGCCTTCTTTACGGTGAGAAGGGCGAACTGCGAGGCTGCGCACTTTGGTCGTGGTGAGTGTGAAAAAGCTCATCTTTCTCTTTTTGCGCTTTTTGGGTTTGTTGCATCTTCCACCACGTGGTTGTATGTGCTTAACGCACACTCTACACCATAGAAAACAAAACAACGAAAGATGTATTGTATGACACCTTCGCCATAGTTAAACAGGAAAACTTGGTTTTAAACGACGTGAAGGCCAAGGCGGAAGTTCCTGGAATGTGGCTTTCGTTCAACTGTCACGAACAAGATGACGCACGTCTCACATGGTTTGCACGGAATGCTCGGTTGTGGTACCGTCGCCTCCCGTTTTGCTGTGTCCATGCAGCTCCACTTGTTCCTTTACTCCTTTCCTTCTCTTTTTTTTTTTTACTGAGTGCTATCAATACGTGTTGGTGCGGTCCTAATTCAGCTACTCTGTTCTTCTCTTTGCTATCTACCTTACCGGTACGCGGTGCTTATTCCGTGTCTCTCTGTTTACTTGAACATCGCGACAAGGAGCTCTTACAGAGCACTCGTACAAAACCCCACCTTTCTGTAACATACTCTAAAACACACACACATACACACACACACACACTGTTCATTCAACGCTTGGCACGAGGCAGATCACCAAAAACTGACATTTGTCTGCCCGCTGTTCTTGTAGTCTACGATCAGGTTTTTCTCCTTTTAGTAGTTGCATATCTTTCTCTCTTTTCACGGCTTTCTCACGCGCATATCGTTGTGACTCGTGACACAATTCATCGACTCGTGCTGTCGTACAAAATACACGCCCACCAAACACAACGGATATGCAGCAAACTGGACCACCTGATGGTGGACCAGGTGGCAGTGGGCAAGGGAAGCCAAACTTGAATGCAAATGCAACTCCGTATCAAGGGAAAGCTAACGGGCGAGGTCGCGGTGGCAACAACCGTCATCAGCGCGGTGGGCTCAATGGGAACAACAACAACAACTCTAATGCTAACGAATCCGCTAAAAGCAGCACTGCGCAGAGCACCGGCGCCGCTGTTTCTGGCGCTGCTGCGGTAAACCCGGCACGCGGGACGGTGGAGCGCAAGGCACCAGACGTTCAGGCCCCCAACGCTGGGAGCTTCTACGGGAATGAGAAAGCTGCGCCGCACGGCCGAGCGCAGCAGGGCAATCGCGGACGCCGCAACAACGGCGGTGGAGACGGCAGCAGTGCGGCCAGCGTTGGTACCAGCGCCGCCGTCGCGGCAGCGATGAAACGTCTGCAGAGTTTGTTGGCGGCCAGTCAGCGCTCCGACGCGAGACAGGGACAGCTGAAGCCGCAAGGGTCGACCGTGCAGAGTAGCCTCGCCGAGGACATGTTCGCCGGCGGCGCGCCGTCCAGCAGCTTTGTGACGGAGTGCATGCAGAGCCAGCGGCCTGTCGCTCTGCTCACGCACTCCGGCGAGCCACTCTCCCCGCGCGGCGACCGCGTCGGCGGGGCTGGTCGGTCCGCCTACCAAGAGCAGCGCAAGGTGTCTCTGGACATGCTGCTGTCGAGCGTGGACGACATCGTCTCCCAGGTGTACGTCAACTTCGACGAGGACTTGACGAAGGTGCTGCTCAACGCACTGGACCGTGTGACGGCCTGTGAGACGGCGGATCAGAAAGAGCGTACGAAGGTGCGCGTGATTGACGAGCTGCTGGAGGTGCTCGGCGACAAGCACTACGATCTCCTGCAATGCATCATGTACCGCCCGCGCGAGGTGTTTCTCAGGCTTCTGGAGGAGTTCTGCACTCTGGACGACGATGGTGACACCGGCGTCAGCCAATCCACTGGCGGGCCGCAAGGGCTGACGGTGCGCTTTGTGAAGAACACAAACCAGCGGTCGCAGGCGCAGGAGGTGGTGATCGGCAACGCTGGCAAGGTCACGGACCAAAAGTGGCTTGCACACATGAACAAGCGGTACCGCATTCTAATGCAGGAGTCGGAGCTGGACGAGCTGTTCAAGCGCGACTTTAGCGTGACGGGATCCATCATGCCTGCTGGCGCCACCGTGACCAAAAAGCCCGGGCACGTGCGCATCCACATCCCTCCGCCGCGGCAGGAGATTATGCCGGAGGAGAAGCGCGTGTGCGTGGCGACGTCGCTGCCCGAGTGGACCCACCCCGCCTTTCTCTCCATCACCCACCTCAACACCATCCAGACCACCATCTTCCAAACGGCGTTCCACACGTCGCAAAACATGCTCGTCTGCGCGCCGACCGGCGCCGGCAAGACGGTCTGCGCGCTGCTCGTGATGCTGCGCTGCATCAGCGAGCACTTCGACGGCGGCGTGCTCGACCGCGACTTCAAGATCATCTTTGTCGCTCCGATGAAGGCGCTGGCGCAGGAGATGGTGGAGAACTTCTCGCGGCGGCTGGCGCCGTTCATGATGAAGGTGCGCGAGCTCACCGGTGATATGCAGCTGACAAAGCGCGAGCTAGCCGAGACGCAGGTCATCGTGACCACGCCGGAGAAGTGGGACGTCATCACCCGCAAGTCGAGCAATGAGGAGCTTATCAACCAGGTGAAGCTCATCATCATGGATGAGATTCATCTGCTGAACGAGGAGCGCGGGCCGGTGTTGGAGGCGCTCGTGGCACGAACGCTGCGGCACGGCGAACTGAACCCGGAGCTGAAGATCCGTCTGGTGGGGCTGTCGGCAACTCTGCCCAACTACAAGGATGTGGCAAACTTTCTGCAGGCTGACTTGCGCGAGGGACTTAAGGTGTTTGGTCCTGAGTACCGCCCTGTGCCGCTGGAGCAGACCTTCATCGGTATTCAGAGCACCGCTGGACAGCAGAAACACAACAAGGAGTACGAGCTGGATCGCCTGGCGTACGAGGAGGTGGTGAAGAACGTGCGCGACGGGCACCAGGTGATGGTCTTTGTGCACTCGCGGAAGCAAACTGTACAGCTTGGCAAGTACTTCGTCGAGGAAGCGAAGCGCCGCGGCGAGGAGCACCTCTTTCAGTACAAGGGCATCATGCCCTCCGCCATCGAGAAGAAGGGCAAGACGCTGCAGGGACGTGACCTGTCTGCGCTCTTCAACTCCGGCTTCGGCGCGCACCACGCCGGTCTGGTCCGCTACGATCGCACCAGCACGGAAGGCTTCTTCCGCGACGGCTACCTGCGTGTGCTGTGCTGCACGAGCACGCTGGCGTGGGGTGTGAATTTGCCGGCGCACACCGTGGTGATCCGCGGGACGCAGATGTACGACCCAAAGCGCGGCGGCCTCGTCTCGATTTCGGTGCTGGACGTTATGCAGATTTTCGGTCGCGCGGGCCGCCCGCAGTTCGACACGAGCGGTCACGGCATCATCATCTCCGACGACAAGGAGGTGAGCCACTTCCTGCGGCTCATCGCGCACGCGCTGCCGATCGAAAGCCAGATGCAGGGCAAGCTGTGCGACCACCTGAATGCCGAGGTGAACGCCGGCACCATCTCCTCCGTCGTCGAAGCCTCGTCGTGGCTGGAGTACACCTACATGTGGCAGCGCATCCGCGTGAACCCTCTGACGTACGGCCTGAAGGTGAACAACGTGCGCAAGGACCCCGAGCTGAAGATGGTGCGGTACGAGATGATCAACACCTCCTTCACGGACCTCGCCATCGCCGGCATGGTGCGGTACAACCCCGAGACGGGCTCGGTGGAGAGCACTGACCTTGGTCGCCTCGCCAGCCACTACTACATCACCTACGAGAGCATCAGCATCTTCAATGAGAAGATGCGCCGCCCCGACGACACGTGGGTCGACTCGCTGGACATGGGAACGGCCATGAACATCGCCGCTTCAGCGAAGGAGTTCAGCCAGCTGAAGGTGCGTCAGGAGGAGCTCGACGAGCTGCAGAAGCTGCACCAGGTGCTGCCGAAGCAGGTGCGCGAGTTCCGCGTGAGCGGCGAGAGCACCGACGAGACGAGCACGCAGTGGAAGGTGACCACGCTGCTGAAGGCGTACATCAGCCGGCTCGCCGTGGAGGCGCACTCGCTCTCGTCGGACATGGTGTACGTGCTGCAGAACATGCCGCGCATCTGCCGCGCGCTCTTCGAGATTGAGCTGGAGCGCGGCCACCCTCTCACCACCTACACGTACCTGACGCTGTGCAAGTGCATGGAGCACCGCTGCTGGGACTTTGAGCACCCTCTCATGCAGTTCTCCAACTGGGGACGCCGGGTGAACATCACGGACGCGGTGTGGGTGAACCTCAACAAGCGCAACCCGAGCATGCAGCTGTTGCAGGAGATGTCGGCGAAGGAGGTGGGGCAGATGGTGCACAACGTGCGTGCTGGACGCGACATTGCCGACCTGGTGGCCAAGTTCCCGTCCGTGAACATCGACATCGACGTCCAGCCCATCACCCGCTCCATCCTGCGCGTGAAGGTCACAATCGAGACGGACTTTGTGTGGAACCGCGACATCTCCGGCAACTCCGAGCTGTTCTGGCTGCTCGTCGAGGACCAGGACAACCACTTCATCTTCCACCACGAGTCGGTGACGATCACACGCAAGGAGGTGGAGGCTGGCATCCCGCACGTGGTGAACCTCGCCGTGCCGATCGTGCCGCAGTACGACATGTACTCGGTGCGGCTCTACAGCGACCGCTGGATGGGCTGCAAGGAGGACTACACCTTCTCCATCGGCCACCTGCACTTGCCGGAGGACTCGCAGATGACGACGAAGCTGTTGCCCCTCAGCCCGCTGCGGCTGCACGTCATACCGGAGGAGTACCACGTGCTCTACAAAAAGTACAACCAGTTCAACGCGGTGCAGACACAGATTTTCCACGCCATGTTCCACACCGACCAGAACGTCTTCCTCGGTGCTCCGACGGGTAGTGGCAAGACCATCGCTGCCGAGATGGCCATCCTGAGGGTGTTTGAGCAGTATCCCGGCAAGAAGGTGGTCTACATTGCGCCGCTGAAGGCCCTCGTGAAGGAGCGTCTGCGCGACTGGAAGACCCGCATGAAGATGATCGGGCGGTCGGTGGTGGAGCTGTCGGGTGACGCGACACCCGACATCAGCGCGCTGGCCAAGGCGGACATCCTGTGCACCACGCCGGAGAAGTGGGACGGTATCTCTCGTAACTGGCAGGTGCGCAGCTACGTCACGGCGGTGAAGCTGGTGGTGTTCGACGAGGTGCACATGCTGGGCACCGACCGCGGCCCGATTCTTGAGGTCATTGTGAGTCGTATGCGCTACATCGGATGGAACCTGAAGGCACCGATTCGACTGGTGGGCCTGTCCACCGCCGTCTCCAACCCGGGCGACTTGAGCTCATGGCTGGGCGTGGAGAAGAAGTGGGCCGTCTTCAACTTCGATCCGTCGGTGCGTCCAGTCCCGATGACGGTGCACATCTCCGGTTACCACGGCAAGAACTACTGTCCCCGCATGGCGACCATGAACAAGCCGACCTACAACGCCATCTGCGAGAAGAGCCCCACGCAGCCTGTGATCGTCTTCGTGTCGTCGCGGCGGCAGACCCGTCTCACCGCGATGGCCCTCATTGGGTTCTTGCTGATCGAGGGCAACACGGCGAAGTGGGTGCACATGGACGTCGACCAGGTGCAGAAGTACACGTCGCAGCTCGATGACCCGTACGTGAAGCACTGCCTGCAGTTCGGCGTCGGCATCCACCACGCCGGCCTCCTCGAGGGCGACCGCGCCATCGTCGAGGACGCCTTCCTGTCCGGTCGCATTCAGGTGCTGGTGGCGACGTCGACGCTGGCGTGGGGTGTGAACTTCCCGGCGCACATGGTCGTGGTGAAGGGCACGGAGTACTACGATGCCAAGACCTCTTCGTACGTCGACTTCCCCATCACGGACGTGCTGCAGATGATCGGCCGTGCTGGGCGGCCGCAGTACGACACGGAAGGCGTGGCCCAGGTGCTCTGCCACGAGCCGAAGAAGGGCTTCTATCGCAAGTTCCTCTACGACCCTTTCCCAGTGGAGAGTGCGCTGCACAAGCAGCTGCACGTGCACATCAACGCCGAGATTGTCTCCGGCACCATCAACACGCGCCAGGATGCGGTGAACTACCTGACGTGGACCTACCTCTTCCGCCGCATCGCGCGCAATCCGTCGTACTACGGCCTGGAGGACGGGTCGCCCAAGGCGGTGACCATCTTTCTGTCGAGCCTCGTGAAGGGCGTGCTGGCGGACTTGGAGCGGTGCGGCTGTATTGAGCCGCCAGAAGCGATGGACGAGGACACCGACCCGGACGCTATCCAGTACACCGTCCTTGGCAAGCTCTGCTCGTACTACTACATTTCGCATCTCACGGTGGATTTGTTCAACCGCAGCATTGAGCCGGACCAGACGTGTCCCGAGCTGCTGCGGTTGCTGTGCGACGCGGAGGAGTTCAACGAGCTTCCGGTGCGGCACAACGAAGACAAGCTGAACATGGAGCTGGCGCGCCAGCTCCCCCTGCCCATCCGCGACGCAGAGGCCGACAGCCCACACGTCAAGGCGTACCTGCTCTTCCAGGCTCTCTTTGACCGCGCCTCCATGCCCATCACCGACTACCTCACCGATCAGAAGTCAGCGATGGACAACGCCGTGCGTGTCATTCAGGCCATGACGGACGTGGCGGCCAACAACGGCCACCTGTACGCGGCACTACGGTGCATGACGCTGATGCAGTGCATGGTGCAGGCGCGGTGGTGGGACGACAACTCTCTCCTGCAGATCCCGAACGTCACCAAGGCGATGCTCTCAGTGATCGAGGCAGAGTGCGGCGTCCGCCACGCCGCCGAGCTCGCAAACAGTCCGCTGGCTGTGCTGCAGCAGTTCCAGAAGGTGCTGGAGAAGCCCGTCTTCGGCTTGCAGAAGCGCGACGTAAACGAGTCAATGGAGGCGGTGCGTGGCTTGCCGTTGATCCAGGTCGACCTCACCATCGCGCAGGAGCCGGTGGCGCCAGAGAACGAAGACGCTGACGCGACGTACGAGCTGGGCGTCCACCTGCAACGGCTGTCGTTTGGCCAGAAGAGCGTCGTTGCCCCACACTTCTCCAAGACAAAGGATGAACAGTACTGGGTGGTGGTTGGCCATGAACCTACCGGCGAGCTCGTCGCCCTGAAGCGCGTCAACCGCCTGCGCCAGAGTCATACAACGACGCTGCGGATCGACTGGGACGAGGACTGGACACAGTACAGCCCTGATGGCACGGTGGAGCTCAACGTCTATCTTGTTTGCGACTCGTACATCGGCATGGATCAACAGTACAGCTTCACGCTCCCGAAGCCGCGATAGGCTATGTGCGGATGCGCAGTGTAGTGCGAAGGGGTCGGAAGAGATCGCCCTTCTTCTCCATGAACGTCAGTTGCTGAAAGAGTGTCCGCCGTGTTGTCAACCACTCGCTGTCGCGTTTACTATTACGATTATCTTTGTTCATTGTTGGTCTTTTTTTTATCATCTATTTTACTCTTGTCGTTTCTTCTTATATTCTTCTCTCCCACAGTTGCGAATCGTTGGAAAAAACAGCTATTTAGAGCTCCCATTGCAAAGTCGCAGGCTTCTGCGTGACGTCATCCTAGTGATACGACCCGCGTGATGCTGAAAGATGGTGTCTAGGATCCTTGCCCCGAACTACGTTGCGGAGCAGCGGTCGACGCTGCCACTCGTGAGACGGCTATCCGCTCTTCTCGCGTCTGCGCTTCACGAGAATGACGCACATTGCACACCGTACTCCACCTGATCCACCGGTCATCTCTCCTTACGCTTCTTTTTTTTCTTTTTCGTGTTCTTGTCTGTCCCCCTGAAATCAAATGAATCCTCTAGCGACAATACGAACCTGCGTGTGCATCACTGCGCACAACAAAGGCTGCGTTCAGCATTTACAAAAAACGATTTACGTTGGATGGTCTTTTTTGGGCGGACGACCGTGTTGCTCTTGCAGCGGCACTTCCCCTCCGTAAAGGTCACCGGGCGGTGCTTTCTCCTGCGGCCACGCCCATCGACTGCTGGTTCTTCGATCACGAGCGTGGGGAAGCTTCCTGCGGTTACCTTATCCGGCTACGAGTGTGTGGAGCTCACCCAAGGTGGCGACGCGTCGTCCACGCCGCAGTGGGAGCGCGCCGTGCCGGGCAGCTTGGTTGGGAACAGCTACTACACACAGCGATACAGGAGCGGTAGCAAAGTCGGCCAACGGGTTGCGACACCGACGCCCGCGTTCTCGCAGCGCTTCTTCAACGGCGACGTAGTGTTGCGGCTGTGCCGCTCTGCCGTCCCGCACGAGCTGGCACACAAGCGGGTTGTGGATGTCACAGGCGTGCAGACGAGCTTCTTGAACTCCTCCGAGCACAATCGACGGACACTCGCCACCGTGGAGGAGACACTCGCGACGATGCACCTGCACGATGGGCACGAGGTGCCTGCGCTGCAGCGCGGCGATGTGGACTTGTTGCGTCTGCAGCCGCAGTGCGTGTACGCACCACCGCCGTCCCGTTCAACGCCGATGGGATCAAACGCACGAGGTGCTGCGGCTGGCACCGAGTTCGACTTGACGAATCTGGAATCGGTTCTGTGCTCGCTGGACAATCCAGCCGTGCTGCTCGCCCAGTCCCGCCGTCTGACGTTTCGGTCGGAGATGGAGGCCCTTCAAGTGGCACGTGTTATGGCGGCCTCTGTGAGCGCGCTGAAAAGCGGACCAAGGCGGGCCAACGCTGTTTCACCGTCCGGAGCGGTGCTTCAGCCTGTCATGCGCGACGGCCACCTCATCAGTGTTGTGCTGCGGTTGCCGCGTGCGGCGCGCTGACGCACAAAGCTGCCGTCCGTGATGATGGTGTGTATGTGTGTGTATGTGTGTGGTCGGGAGTACTTGCACAGGCTCTTCTTTTCTCTCTGCTCCTTGTGCTGCTTTTTTTTTTTTGTTCACATTGTGGCGTCGTGGTGTAGTGAGTTCAGCGCACGTACACGCAACACCAGCAATTCCAAACGAGCTCACAAAACCAACAACAAGAACGAAAAGCGAGTACTTACTTTGGCCGCGTGGTCAGACATACACATTTTTCGTCGTACTACGCAGGGGACGTGGCGGGCTTCCAGGAAGAGAGAAGTGCTTTGTTGAGGCCCAGTGCTTTTCTAAAAACAAAAAAACAAACAAAAACCAACAAAGAAGCAGGAGTCAAAACCATGGTTCTCGAGGAACCAACGCAATCAGCTTCAGTGTACGTGCATCCCGATGCGTCAACTTTTTTTTGTCCTCTCTCCTTCTCTCCTTTTTCGTCTTTCGACACCGCTTACTGTTTCACTTTTTTATAACTGTTGCTTTCCAGTTCCGCAACTGTCCAAGCTATCTCAAACAATTCTTTTTTTCCAGTGTTGAGCAACTCGGACATTCTACCCTCTTTTTACTGTATTTCGTAGCGTCGCTTTTCCAGTGAACAGATTTTGCTGTTGCTGTCGAAGGTTTTTTTAAACTCTATTTTTTTTCGTTTCCTGCTACTCTCTATCGAAGCAATGCCGAGCGGACCGAAGACGAACAAGTTTACAAACCGCCACAGCGAGGAGGCTCGCCTGCGGGATGAGGAGCGTCACCTAAACTCCCGCGCCGCTCGCGAGGCCGCCAAGGAGGATGCGAAGTGGGCGGAGACGGACTCGAAGGTGCTGAAGAAGCTGGAGAAGCAGCGGGAGCAGGAGCAGAAGGAGGCCGAGAAGGCCGCCCGCGACGCGGAGAAGAAGGAGCAACTGGCGGCGGAGGAACGGGAGGTAAACGCGAAGGTGCCGGCGAAGGTGTCCAAGCGGCAGATCCAGAAGGACCTGTCGAAGATGCTGGCCGACTACGACCGCCAGCGCGACGCTATCCGCGGCGTCCAGCCAGCCCCGTCGACGGAGGAGGCGGCGCTGCCGAGCGGCAACGTGAACCGCGAGCGCGGCATCGCACCGTTTGCGGGCAGCAACCAGGACCCGAACGTCATCAGCGCATCGGGCAAGAGCGGGGACGTGCTGGCGGCCCTGGAGGGCAAGACCACCGGCGAGGCGGAGGTGCCTGACAACCGCCACATCGGCAAGCGGGCTCGTGTGCTCTACAAGGCGTTTTACGCGGAGCACTACGACGCGGTGAAGGAGGAGAAACCTGGTCTCCGTCGGCCGCAGTACAACGACATTATCTGGGAGATGTGGCAGAAGAGCCCGAAGAACCCGTTCGTGCTGCGCAACGAGAAAATCGCCCAACAGCGTCTGGACGAGGAGCGTCGTTGGATGGAGGGCGACTCGGAGGGGGACGACGAAGAGGACGAGGAGAAGGAGAAGGCGTAGGGGGAGGGGAAGCCTGAAGGTCGCTTGTCTCTCATCGCAGTCGCTGTGAAGCACGGCGACGTGCAGTGTTTATTTTTCTACTGTTTGAGGACAACGTAGTCAGCTGCGCTAGCCTCTCGCATGTGTGTTCGCGCTGGCTGCAATTAGTTTTCCTCAGACTTGTTTACAGTGCTTTTCGTGCACTTCTTCCTTTTCCCATCCTCTCTAGTTTTTTCCTTTTTCCCCCCTCCGTCTCGTTGTTCTTGCTGCTCCCATGTTAGCGCAAGAACGTCAGTGTGCAGCGGTCAAAGGAGGTTTCGTTTACCAACTTGTAACCAACACTTGCCTGCACATTTTATTCACGTTGACGCAAAAAAAAAGAAGTGAACTCTTTTCTGTAAAGACGGTTCTGTGCTTTTTATTTTAATTGACAACACCGACGGTGTGTCTCGCTCGCCAAAGCACTCACACAACCACCGAAGCCTTCTGGCTTTTTGTTTCAAGAAGCTACTGCTTTTACAGTGGTTAAAAAACGGAGAGAAAAGATGATACTGGTAAGGGACTGTCGCGATGTGAATGACAGCCGGTCTTACGCGCTCGACGCGTGAGAAAACACGCACCCTGGTGTTGCTGTACGGCAACAGTGGTTTCGCGTGCGTTCTAGACAAAGCAGCGCATCTGTGTACATAATTGGCGCATCTCAGTGCACGCGTCGTCCCTGGGCTTCCTGTCGCAACTCTGCTAACTGCTCTTCACTTTTCAACTGTGTCTCGGCTGTCTTTTCCGTTCTCTCCCTCCCTGTTTTCTTCATTTCCTGACGCTCTGGTGTTGCACTGGGGCACGCAGAACCGCTAACGCAACACATCGAGACAACGGCCTATCGTGTTGCAAGTTTTTTCTGACACACGTTTTTCCTTAGAGTACAGTGTCGAAATATAGATGTGGTTTTTGTTTTATTGAATAATAGACGCACACTCTTTTTTTTCTCTTCTTACTTGCGGTTTGTTGAGTTCGACATCGTCCTCTACTTGCCCTGCTCAACGTTATTGAATAGATGATACATTTATAGAGCTCACCTTCGCTCCACGCATAAAAAAACCAAACAAACAAACGAGCAAACTAGAATCCCGCTGATGCTCACAACCGAGCAGTTTCTACTACCACTCCAAGAAAAGACACAATCAAACCACATAGAGGAGCTCACTAGAGGACAATTGTGGCTCCAGCACACGGAGGAGTGCGCAACATGAGCTTTGAGGACCCATTTGCGAATGACCTCAACAACTTTCGCTCCGTCACTGCCGGGCTGCGGCAGACAACTTCGTCACCCACTGGAAGTACCTTCAGCCGCGGGCTGGGCGGCGCAACTGCCGCAGCGTCGCCGCTCGTTTCCTCCCCCAACCTGCGGGGACAACTCGACGCTGGTCCGATAAGTCTGGGGGCGGGTTCGCTCTTGCCTGGAAGCGGGACAAGCGGGGTGTCCATCTTCCCCTCCAGCGCAAATCCGGCACCTGTGGCGGGCCGACGTGCTCGTGGGACACCGAGTGCCGCTTCCCCCCTCTCGGCTGCTCCTTCGAGTGTGTCGCCGAGTCTGCTGAGTGCTGCCTCTCCCTCTCTGTTTTCACAGCAGCAGCAGCAACAGCAGCAGACCTTCGCCGCGCCTCCGGTCCAGGCACCACCTCTGGCGTCCGCAGCCCCTTCAGCACTGTCGTGGCTCGATGACATGGACGCCGGTCCTCCGCCCGCCAGGCGTCGACATGGCCTGCCTCCGCCGTCTGCGCTGTCAACAGCCCCCTCGCTACGTGCGACTGGTCCGCCCCCGTCATCGGCAGCGGCGCCGGCTGTGTCTGCACCACCAGCTGGAATGCCGTCGTTCCTCAACTTCGACGCCGCAGACGGTGGGGGTGACTTCGCAGCACCCCCGCACCCATTGCTGCTGCCGCCGCAGGGGAGCACGGTGCCACCTGGCCCCAGTCCTGCAAGTGCGTCGGCTCAAAGCACAGCTGCGGCGGAGGCGACGAGGAAGGCGAAGGAGCTGCGTGACTTGTACGCCACGCTGGACGCGTTGGACACGGAGCAGCAGCGGCTGGAGGAGCGGCTGGAGACGCGACAGCTGAAGGAGGAGGCCGACTTGCTCGCCTTGGAGACGAGCGTGATGGGGAAAGCCAACGAGCTGGCTGATAAGGAGGAGGAACTGACGGGCAAGCACGCGGAGATGGCAGCGCACACCACGGAGCGCTTAGAGGCCCTGGCAAGTCGCTACGCACGCGAGATGGAGAGTCAGTCCGCGGAAGTGCGGGCACTCGATGGCGTGCGGTTTGAGAAGCAGCTGCAGCAGGTGCGCACTCAATGTGCCACGGCGGAGGACGCTGTCAGAGGGTTGCGGGAGCAGGCAGCCCTGGCGCTGGCGATGGAGCCGTTCAGCGTGAAAGGCGTCCGGATCGCCCTGGCTGAAGCCGCGACGTCTGCGGCGACACCCGCTGTCGATCACAACGCAGACGCCGCTGGCAGCGTCGCTGGCGACGGCGAAGCAGCATCGACAGAGCAGGCGGAGAGTGTCCGTGGTGTGGTCTCCGTGTCCCTCGAGGCGGGCTTGCAGAAGGCGGTGGACCTGCTGCGCGCCTACTGCGACCAGCGCCTGGGTCACGCGCGGGAGCATCTCGTCGACTACGTGCATCGTGAAACGATCGAGTCGGCGCACGCGGTGCGTCGCCAGCGCGAGCAGTCGTGGGCGGACGACGCTGTCGCGCACAAGTCCCTCTTTAGCCAGTACATGGTGGACATGATGCAGCGCTACATGGTCTTCTACAAGGAGCGAGCGATGCTGAAGCAGCACAATATCACCTCCTTGCAAGAGGAGCTGCGCAGCACGGCGGCTGCGCTGCGTGACCGTGCCGCGGCGCGTCTGCAGGGGCTGCTGACGGCAGTCACAGCAAAGATGACGCTTTCCACCGAGCAGGAAACCAAGTCGGCGGAGGAGGCAAAGAGTCGGCTGCAGAAGAAAAGCATCGCCGTCATGGAAGGCGACATGGCCATGGCTGCCGGGCAGCGGAAGGAGATGGAGAGTCGTCTGCTGGCGGAAGTGAAGGCGCGGCGGCAGCGTTTTCAGGCAGAGGAGCAGGCGCTGCTGGACCAGTTGCACCGCCTTCGACGATCCAACGAGTCTACGGCGCATGACAGCCTTGAGAACGTGCGGAACAGTGTCGAGGCTGCCGGGCCGCAGCAGGTGCGCGCGCTGGATGAGGAGGTCACCGGGCTGAAGGCACGCGTGCACGAGAAGCTGCACAACACCACGCGCTCGCTGTCCGCACCCGATGCCGTCTTGAGTCTGGGAGCTGCCGCCAGTGCGGCGCACATGCACGCCGAGGAACTCGCCCACGTCGTTGAGCGTGCCGTGGCCGAAGCGACGGCACAGCAGCAGGTGCTCCGCCTCTCACGGCAGCGTTGCGATGCTCTGCGCGGGGAGTTGCTCGATAAGATGCAGGAGGCGGCGGTGGAGCGGCTGCAGCATGCCCGCTGCGTCCAACACGCGCACCAGTCCCGCATCGACGCACAGCGCAAAGTGTGGGAGGCGGCACACCGGCAGAACCTCGCCGCGGCATGCTCTCTCCTCCTGCCTGTCTCGGGCAGCAGCGCAGGGACGGCGGATGCGCAGTATGCCGTGGAGACCTACGCCGCCCCACAAGACATCACCGCCATTGCTCTACTGGACGTGGTACGCGACAAGCTGCGCTGCCGCGACGCTGCACGACGACAGCTGTTGCAGGCCCGCAAGGAGTGCTCGACGCGGTGCTTCCGGCTGCTGGATAGTGTGAAGGGGCAGCAGGAGACGGTGCACACCACCTGGGAGGACCTGTGGGGGGCGGCGCAGACGCAGATGACGCAGCAGGCGGCGTCGCACGAGGCCCAGTTGGCGGTGGAGAAGAGTCTCACTACGGTGACGGCACAGCAGCAGGTGGTAGAGCGCGATCGGCGCAACGTAGCGCGGGAGTGCCGCCGTCTTGCCGAGACGATCCTGCGGATGAAGGCGGAGGCAACGCAGTGCGGCATCGACGGCCGTCTGCTGTGCGCTCCGCCGGAGTTGCTGGAAGCAGGCGCCGCCATTCTTGCAGTGCCGCCGTCGTCCCTGTCGTCGATAAGACCAGCAGTAGCAGCGACAACGCTCTTCCAGACGGTGGACGCGAGCGACGTGAACCGCCTGCCGAGTGGAAGCAAATTCACGGCGGTGCACACCTCCACGAACGCCGTTGCGGCAACGTGTAAAGCAGACGCTGCTGCTTCAGGTGCAGCCTCTTCAGCTGCCGCCACCGCTGCGGCTGTGTCACCACTCACTCCTGCACCGGATGACAAGCTCGTGGACGATGCGAGACGGGGCACACCGGCAGACACACCGAGCTCGATGCGACGCCATGGCGACTCCTCCAACGTCATCGACGCGAGCAACGCCACCGCCACGCAGCCGTGGTCTTCGGCGCTGCTGCGAGCTGAGCAGCTGCTCTCGCTGTCCAACGCAGAAGACGGCCGCCTTGCCACGGAGGCGCCACACTCCACCACAACAGCGGCCATCGTCGAGGAAGGGCAGGTCATCTGCAAGACTGACGAGAGCCGCGGCCACCGCAGTAGCGGCAACAGCAGCAGCAGCGGCGCTCGCAACAGCAAAATACCCCCGCTGACAGGCAGCGGCATGGACAAGACAACGATGTCCACTGCCCATAGCAGCAGCGACACCGCTGCCACACAGAAGGAGCGTTCTACGTTGACCAGCGCCACCGCCGAAGAGGGGTGCCGCAGTTCGTCCAGTCTGCGCACCGCAGACGCTGCTCCTCTGCCCGAGGCATCGACGACGTGGCACGACACGGACACTGGACTGTTGCAGCAGCCGCAGCGCCTCCGCGGGCCGTCGTCATCTCCGTGGCAGCTACAGCGGCCACAGGTGCGGAAAAGCAACCTGCTTGAGACGTGGTCCACGCTGGAAGAGTTCCGCAGTGGTGTTGACCGCTCCGCCTCGGCCATCCGCGAACAGGATGTTTCTGGAGGTGACACGTCGTTCAGCTTTGACGACTCTACGAACTTCGTCGACCTGCTGTCGTGTACAGACTCACCTGAATCTTCGTATCGAACACGCTGAGAGGGTCTGCCAGCGTGTGGCGTGTAGTTTTGAAGCGCGTCATTGGCACAGTCAAATGGCACAGTCAGACACAATTGAAAAAGATGCGAAGGTTTTTCTTGCACCACACTCAACTCTAACGCCGAAAAAAAAAGGCAACCGGAAAAGCAAGCAAGTCCGCTCTCTGTGTTGTTGTTGATCACGTTAACAGGCATCGAATTTTTTGTTTGCTTTTTTGTGTGAATGTGTGTGGGAAGGAGTGCGCATTGCTGGCGTGCGGCGCGCGTGCTTGCCGCTCCAATTCTGCTGCTTCCGGCAGCTGTGGTGCTACTGACTCCACTGCCGGGTCTTCTCCTTTTTCGAGATGTGTGTATCTGAGGAGTAGCTCTCTTTGTTTGCCGTCCTCGTTTCGTTATCCTTTTTTTTCTTGCTTTGGTTCCGCTGTTTCTCCCTTCTCAATTGTTTTCTCAATTCCCCCTTGCCTTCGTACGTTTCTATTGAAAACAAAACCCCCACTTACAACCTCCTTCTTTTCTTCTCTGTAAGAAGGGAGCAGCTATGCAGGTTCCCGCAGCGGCAAACACCAGTGCCAGTCCGGCACCGGTGATCACGAACAAGCCGTCTGGAAGGCAAATTCCGTACGAGGAGATCTACAGAGCCGCCAAATGCAACGTACTGACCGACTTTTACCGCGAGAAGCGCTACCTCGACAAGCGTCGCAGGATTGCGGAGAAGGGAGAAGATGTGCAGATCATTCCAGTTGCCTCCGATGGCGACCACTCCACCGCGCTGGTGCGGGCAAGCACGTCGCGGCTGCTCAAGGAGCACGGGAGCGCGTCGTGGAGCGCTTTCCTGTACCAGTCCGGCGTGTACGGCCTGACAGGCATCAGCTCCATTGGCACCACCATCGCCCTGTACCTAGGTATCTATCACAATCGACTCTTTCTGCCGGTGGTGCCGATGGCAGCTGCCGTGACGTGGCGACTATGGGGCGTGCTGGAGGACGTGTGGAATGAGCAGCGTTACATTGACAACGCGGCGAAGCTGCGTGAGGAGCGGCAGGGCAACCCAATGAACGCGGTGGTGAAACGGCGTCGCAAGCTGGACGCGACAGCTGACGACGAGGAGCCCGTCACCGACCTCATGGAATAGTCGTGATGGGTCGACGGTGGGTTTGGGTGCGATGGACTCGGTAGCTTTGGTTGAACATCGCATTCGTTTCTTTTTCACACGAATACGCTACGAAGTAGCACACTTACTCAAAAAAAAAAAGAAAGAAAAGAAAGAAGATAACTCAAGGATACCAACTGAACACGCAAAGAATTGGGATAGTGCAGTGTAGGAGCAGCTCATTAAAGTCGTCCTTCTTTTCCTGTCACAGGCTGAGGATGGTGGCGATCCTCCGCAAACGTCGGTGTGCATTTTTACCCTTTCGACCCTCATTATGAACGATTTCGAAACGCCTTACGTGTCCATTTCAAGCCGACTTCTTGCAGGTTACAAAGAGAAGGAAAGTCTTGTGACGCGCCAATGCAGTGTACTACTGTTGCATGTTCCACTTTGTTCGTCTTCCTCTTCTCCATCAACTCGCGTTTCTCCATATCAGGAACATAGTAGCTTTTTGTTTTTGTTGGAGCACGTCAAGTTGCCTTCGTAGTAGACGCGCGTGGGAGAGTTTGTTTTTATGACACATTCTGTTGAATTGTTTGCCCACTCCCACACACATACAAATTGTGTAAGTCGTAATCAAATCTAAGCACTATCACAGCACATTTCCTGCAGTGAAGCACCACACAAACACTGACCGCATAGAAGCTTTCTTTTCCTTCGACACTTTTTGTCTTTTAGTGCATTCGCTCCGATTCTCCAAAATGGAAAAGGTCGTTCTTACGACGTACCGCAAGCTGTACAAGATGTGCCGCCGCGTCGATGCGAGCGTCGCGATGCGGACCCAGCTCGTGTGCTGCCCGCTGCAGGTGTACGACCATCGCCTGATGGAGTGGCAGAGCTTCGATCTGAGTCAGATGGAGTGGGCGGAGTCGCGCTCCTACCTCGACGGCCTCATTCGGCGGCTGAACAACGGCAGCCCACAGTACATCCCGCCGCTGCCGGAGGAGGCAGAGAAGGCGATAGAGGACTACAAGGTGCAGTGCGCGTTTATGTTTGCGGAGGAGGAGGAGCGGAAGGAGGCGGCAGCGAGGCACACGGACGTAGCCGGCGCAGCATCGCCTGGTGGAGTCGAGGACACCGCGAGCGGCGCGTCTTCGGCGTCCACCTCCGGCGAGTCTCCCTCTGCTGGCGCCCGCGGCAGCGCCATCCCACTGAATGTGCTGCCCTACAGTAAGCTCACGGTGGCGCTGCGGCAGATCTTTGAGGAAACGCCCTTTTCCATGGGCAACGTCGCGAACGGCTTCGCGGTGGTGAAGGAGCTGCAGTACGTGTGCGACCTGGACGACGCCGGCCGCGCCAATCTGATCACGCTGAGCCCCGCCTTTGCGGCAGGGGCGGCGCCAGACGCTTCCGCCACGGACATCCCGCACCTACGGCGCGCGTTGGAGGTGGCACCGCTACACAACTCCCTCATCAACGGGCTGAGCGCGGAGCAGCGCGTCTCGCTTGATCGCCAGTCCCGGATGGTGCGTCGCGCCGCGCAGAAGAAGAAGAGGATGCAGCGGGTTGTTCCAACCTCCATGGCGGCCGCGACGGCAGCGGCAACGGCGGGTGTGTCGGTCGGCCGCCAGGGCCACCCGGGGAACGCCTTTGACGATGCCCCTGACTTGGAGGGGGAGGAGCTGCTGGACGACGACGCGGACGCTGAGGTGGACCTGACGGATCAAGTAGAGGGCGATGCGCCGGCGTCGGAGGCGGCGGAGCCGTCGTCGATGGCGCAGGCTGGGGAGGAGCTGCGCGGCAGTCTCCCCAGCACCGCGGAGCTGATGGAGGCGCCGAAGCAGGTGCAACTGCTGCTGTCTCATCCAACTGCCCGCGGCTTCTTCCGCCGCACGGTGCTGCTGATGGTGCGCCACGTCACGCACGAGTCCGCCGCGTTCGTGCTGAACAAGCCGCTGCGCAACGACGAGGGGACGGAGATGACTATCGAGGCGACCGTGCGTCTCGGCCGCGTCCATCCCATCTACCGCCGCTACCTCACCCAGCACACGCTGATGATCGGTGGGCCAGTGATGTCGGGCAGCTCCTTTGACGAGAGCATCTTCCTCCTGCACCGCGTGCCAGGCATCCCCAACGCCCTGCCGCTTGGATCGGGGCTGTGGATGGACGGCGACCTGGGCGCGCTGATGGCGAAGCTGGAGGCGAAGGAGGCCTCGGCGGAGCAGGACATCATCGTCCTCTGCGGCTTTGCCGGCTGGGGTTTTGATCAGCTGAAGGGGGAGCTTGGCAACGGCTACTGGGTCGTCGCCGACGGCCCGAGCACCGACCCGGCGCTTGGCGCCTTCGTCATGTCCCTCGCCCACACCACCACCGGACAACACCCGAGTGCGCCGCAGGACAGGCCGGCCGGCGGTGCTGTGACGGGCAGCGCGGAGACGGAGCACGCCGCGTCGGCAGCAACGGCAGCAACGGCGGATGCGGGGTCTGCTGCCTCCAGCGACGCCGCGGCAGCGTCCAATGCGGCGAAGACGGCGGGCGAGGCGGGGGAGGAGGAAAGCATCCGCGCACAGGCGCAGCGAGCGGCGGACGCGGCCGCGTCGCGCGCCATCCCCGCCCTCAAGCACCGCCGCCGCCGCGCAGGCACGACCGGGAAGGGAAAGGGCGGCCGCATCGAGACGCTCTCATGGGTGCGGGCGTACGCCTCGTTGGGGAAGCCCTATTCGGAAATGGCCATGAACCAGAAGGCGTACACCAAGGACGACGACTCGCAGGAGTAAGGTATGTCTTGTCTCTTCTGTGCTCGCAGAGCGCGAGGTTTTCTTGGCGGTACAGGGCTGTCATAGTGCAACAATGAGGTTTTTTTTTTGTTCACAAGGTGCTGCGCAGCCAGGTCGTCGATAACATTGTTTACATCTCTCTGTTTCGTTTTAACACTCGAAGCCTCAAAACGGTAAAGTCTCACCCAGTTTCTACTGTGTGGTACTCCGACATAAAAAAAACCGCTCTGGTGCGGCGTCAAAGAGCTGAGGAAGCGAGCGCTCTGCACTGCGTGATTAGCACGGCAGGCCAAGTGTGTGTGTACGCATCCGCCCGGTCTTTGGTTTCTTCTTCTTCAGTGTGGCTTGCGATAAAAATGCAGCTGTAAGCGCTTTCAGGAAGAGTGGCGCACGCGCCTCTGCTCCCGCGTAGATGCAGCCATCCTCACGCGACCCGAAGCAGCAATGCATGGCGTTGTTGTAGTGCCTGTAAAAAAAAAAAGTGTCTATAGAGTACTTTCCACTGCTCGCTTCTCTTCAAACCATTGTCCTCCGCTTTGATGTCACTGTTGCACACACACGCACACACACGCACACACACACACAACAACAACAACAACAACAACAACAAAACCCAACCGATACGGTATGGACAGACCTTTTTGTAGATCTGAGAAGCAGATTGTATCCGAGAAAGAAACACTCTCATCTCAACAATGGGCGTTGATCTGACCGGTATCTCCAAGAAGAGCCGTGTGGTGCGCCACCACACGTACTCGTCGAACCCTTACATCAAGCTTCTGATCAAGCTGTACAAGTTCCTCGCGAAGCGCACGAGCTCTGGCTTCAACAAGGTCGTGTACCAGCGCCTGATCAAGAGCCGCAGCAACCGCGCTCCGATCTCGCTGAGCCGCATCGCCGTCGTCATGAAGCGCAAGGCCGTCTTCACCGAGAAGAGCAAGAAGGCCCCGATCGCCGTCATCGTCGGTGACGTGCTCGATGATGTGCGTATGGCCCGCATCCCGGCCCTGCGCGTGTGCGCGCTGCGCTTCTCCAAGGGTGCTCGCCAGAGCATCGTGGCCGCCGGTGGCGAGTGCCTGACCTTCGATCAGCTCGCCATGATCGCCCCGACTGGCAAGAACACCTACCTGATGCGCGGGCGCAAGTCTGGCCGCGAGTCCGTCAAGCACTTCGGTGCCTCGGGCATGCC
>AUXI01000159.1:0-37447 GCA_000482105.1 Crithidia acanthocephali | reverse complement strand
GAACAGCCTGCGCCGACGCAAGGGCCACGACGCACTGCAGCTGCGCTGCACGGGCAACAAGCCAACCGGCATGGACGACTTGATCGGCGGCTACATGCTGGCCGACGTCGTCACCCGTGCGACGAAGGTGGCCGACTACCCCGTACTGCAGTACCTGTGCGGGCTGCACCACGTCGGACTGACCTTCTCGCCCCTGTGCGACCATATGGAAGGAACGGTGAGCTACAAGAACCACCCACTGCCGAATTTCCTGCACCGCTGCCTGCACATTGCCGTCTCGACGGAGTCGCCGCTGCGCTACCACCACAACCCCCGCGCCTTGATCGAGGAGTACGCCACCGCGCAGAAGATTTTCCGCCTCAGCTCACTGGACGTGACGGAGGTGGCGCACAACAGCGTCCTCATGTCGTCCTTCTCGAGCGACGTGAAGCGGCAGTGGCTGGGCGACGACTACCAGCTCGGCGTGGCGGGCAACTACTTCGAGCGGAGCCAGGTCACGAACGCACGGCTGGCGTTCCGGGCCGAGGCGTGGCAGCTGGAGCGCAACATGATGCGGGACCTGCACCTCAACCCGGTGCATGAGGTCGGCGCGGGGCTGAGCCGCTGGCACTACCTCAGCAGCGTGCAGGAGGTGGAGTACGATACCGTGATGGACACCCGCGTGCGCTTTCCACGCACAGTGTTGAAGGGACCGCACCGCGACCAGAAGGCGGCGATGGCAGCCCCACGCGTGGCCCGTGCGCTTGACCTGCGCCACCAGTACATCTGGCGTCCGCCGCCGCCGTGGGAGTCGACGCAGCGGCACGGCGTGGAGACGGACTTCCAGCGACGCACGGCAACCTTCAACGAGGACGAGTGGACCTACGCAGCGAGCGACGCTGTCTTCATTGCATACCCGAAGAGCGCCGTGCACGCCTGGCCGCGCTCGCTGCCGACCCTCGACGACTTCCACCAGCACCTGCGCGAGCTGCGCGCCATCTGCAGCGGCCCCGAGGTGAAGGAGTACGCGCACAAGCGACTCGAGAACCTCGACCACAAGTTCCGCCTGCACCTCGCCCTGAATCACGAGAACGAAGCCGGCACGACGGAGGACCGGCAGTCGTCGAACCGCGACTTCTACCAGGCAACGAAGGTGGACACGCACATCCACATGGCAGCCGGCATGACACCGAAGCAGATCCTGCAGTTTGTGCTGGCCAAGCTGAAGGAGAGCGGCGACGACATCGCGATGAAGAAAGGCGATGAGATCATCACGCTGGGCCAGCTCTTTTCGAAGGCCGGCATCACGCCGAACCTCACGGTGGACCAGCTCAACGTGCAGGCCGACCACACCCTCTTTGAGCGCTTCGACAACTTCAACAACAAGTACAACCCGATGGAGAACGGCGACCTGCGCTCGCTGCTGCTCAAGACGGACAACTTCATGAACGGCCGCTACTTCGCGGAGCTGATCCACGACGTCTTCGAGCAGTACTCGCGCGACCGCTACACCTACGCCGAGAACCGTGTCTCGGTGTACGGCATCAACATCAAGGAATGGGACAAGCTCGCCCACTGGTTCGCAACGCACGGCATGGCGAACAAGCACAACAAGTGGATCATCCAAGTGCCGCGCGTCTACAAGGTCTTCCGCGGACAGAACGTCATCGGCAGCTTCGGGCAGTACCTGCAGAACATCTTCCAGCCGCTCTGGGAGGCCTCGCTGCACCCCAGCGAGCACCCGACGCTGCACAACTTCCTCAACCACGTCAGCGGCTTCGACTCGGTCGACAACGAGGCGACGATCGATTTGCCCTTCACGACGGTCTCGCCGTGGGCCTGGACGTCGGTGGAAAACCCGCCCTACAACTACTACCTCTACTACCTCTACGCGAACATCCGCACCTTGAACGAGTTCCGTGCCTCGCGCGGCTTCTCGACCTTCGCGCTGCGTCCGCACTGCGGCGAGTCGGGCTCGGAGGAGCACCTTTACGGCGCGTTCCTCTGCGCGAACAGCATCTGCCACGGCATCAATCTGCGCAACGACCCGCCGATGCAGTATCTGTACTACCTCACGCAGATCGGCCTCCACGTCTCGCCGCTGAGCAACAACGCGCTCTTCCTGTACTTCCTGAACAACCCGTTTCCTGACTTCTTCCGGCGCGGCCTCAACGTCTCGCTCAGCACCGACGACCCAATGATGTTCCACCAGACGCAGGAGCCGCTCATCGAGGAGTACAGCATCGCGGCGCGGGTGTGGGGTTTGAGCCCCAACGACCTCTGCGAGATCGCCCGCAACTCCGTCCTGCAGTGCGGCTTCGACAACGCCTTCAAGCGCAACGCGATCGGTGACCGCTGGTTCCTCTCCTCCTCGCTCGGCAACGACCCGCTGCGCACCCACCTCTCCGACATTCGTGTTGCCTTCCGCTTCGAGACCTACCACACAGAGCTGCAGCAGCTGGAGCTGTGCTGCGGCCGGCCGGTGTCGCGCTTCATGATGACGGCAGCCGAGGAGCGCGCCGTCGATGTGGAGATCGTCGACGTGCGCCGCGAGCACGTCCTGCTGTCTACGCACGACCAGGCGATGGAGGTGATGCTGCGGGAGATGGAGGCGACCAAGGAGCAGATCCTGCTGGCCCGCACCCAGGTGGACCAGCTTCGACGGCAGCAGCGCTCCCTGCTGGAGAACATCACGGAGATCGGCCTGCAGCGGCAGGAGGCCGAGGAGGCGGCGGCGGCGGAGGAGCGGGCACAGACGGCGTCGAAAGGCCCCCTGTACGTACGGGAGAAGTCCCGCGGCAACGGCCCTGGCGATTTTTCGCACCGCAGCAGCGAGTCGATGCAGCGGGTCAGCGTGGACGACGCGCAGTGTCCGACGCAGCAGGGGGAGACGCTCAAGCGGCTACTACGGTGGAAGCCGATGCCGACGGACCTGATGCGGACGGTGACGCAGGCCACCGTGCCGAACACGCGTGGACGACCGCTGCCACCGCTGCCGGGGCAGGCGTCGTCGTACAACGATGACGCCGAAGGCACCCGCCGGCCGCCGGCCACCTACTGACAACCTGCGCGTTGCAAAAGTCTGGCTCTTTTTTTTTTTTTTCTTAGCAAGTAAAGCTCTTCTTTTTTGTTTTCTCTCTTGTGTGTGTGTGTGTTTGCTTGCACCCGATGTATACCTGTGACACACAGCTGTCCTTTTTTTTTCTGAATCTTATTGAACCATCGCGTGCTGCTTACAGCCATGATGATCAGCCTGCTTGCTTGAGTTCGAGTAGTATTAACGACCGACTTTTATGTACATTATGGTGTTTCTCTTTCAAATTGAAAGCGACAACGGCGATTAAAAAAAAAAAAAGAGGTGGACTATGGATGCTTCGAGAGCAATCGAGCGGGGAAGCGGGTGTACAACAGCTCGCTTCACGGATTTCTCAATTTTGAATAACTGCACATAGCTCTAGAGAAGTGTAGTTGTCCAGTGGTGAGCGTTCGATCTCACATAGCGTGGCGTGCACAGTATTGTCTCTTCTGTCAGCACCGAAGAGAAATACACTCTTCTAGAGTGTTACTGCGATGGCGTCAGTTGCATCTCTCTGCCCAGAACTACACTGCAACTTTTTTTTTTGCTTGTGTCTCCTACTGTTTCTTCACGTCTCTCTTACGCGTTACACATCTCACGCTACGACGTCCTATCCATAGTCCCGTTGCTAGAACACAAACCTCTCTCTTTTTCTATTTCACGTTTTTCATAGCGAAACACCCGTGAAGAAGTCTTCTATACAGAAAGCTCAAAGGAGAATACCGAGCGTTTCGTGCAGAATCAAACAAAACAAAAAACCCGGCTTTTATCTCTTTCTTTTCTCATCATGTCCGAGGCCCAGGTGACCCCCCGCGGCGGCTGGGTGTGCACGCACTGCACGGTGGAGCAGAACGCCGATGCCACCTACTGCCAGATGTGCCTCTTTGCCCGCCCCCTTGAGCGCCGTGGTGTGCCGCAGATCTTTGCCGGCTACGTCATCCACTTCAACGGTATCGTGCCTCGCACGATTGTGCACCCGAGCCACTCCGTGGAGTGGCGCATGGCGGAGCGCCACGGCGCAACCTGCTGCACCGCCTTCGACCCGAACATCGTCAACATTCTCATCTACCGCCCCGGCTACGAGCGCAGTGAGAAGTGCCGCGCCTGCATAGAGAAGTACACCAGCATCCCGTGCGTGCCCATCACCTGGATGCTCGACTCCCTCCTCCAGTCCCGCCAGATCCACCCCTCGCTCTACCGGCTGTCCGCCGTGCCGCCGGTGGCGAACCCGACGGTGCGCGGCACGAACCTGCCGCACCACCAGCACCCCTACTACCAGATCAACAAGATGGAGTACGCCATCCCCACCTCCTTCCCGCCGTCCAAGAGCAAGGGTGTGAAGGTCAAGGTGACCTCTGGCGAGGGCGTCTCCTACAAGGACCTCGACGTGCCGGCGGACATGGAGGGCGCCGTCCCGCCCTTCTTCGACATCGAGCCCTTCCAGTACACCACCGTCAACGTCTTCGACGCCGCCGTGGCCTGCGCCGCCGGCACGCACGCCGAGGTGGCGGACGACGAGAACGACGAGATCGAGGCGCGGAAGGAGCGGGCGGGGATTGAGCTGCTGTCGTCGCAGCAGTCGTACAACAAGGTGGACCGCATGCTTTTCAGTGGCATCAAGGTGCTGCTGTCGCCGGAGCTGCAGCGGCAGGCCAGCCTCATCCTCGCGATCGAGCGTTGCGGTGGCAAGATCGCTGAGAGCACGGGCTCGATTGAGGACACGATCCGCACGGATGTGACGCACGTCATCTATGCCCACGAGGACAAGAAGGCAGACGTCATGATCGCGGCTGCCCACCTCATCGACACCGACCTCCCCGGCCTGCAGCTGGCGCAGTCGAACTGGCTGGAGGACTGCCTGATTCTGGGCGAGCTGGTGCCGCTGAAGGCCATGTACGTGCCGACGCCGAAGCTTATGGAGACGCTCAACAAGAAGTACGCCAAGTCTCGCAGCTGATCACCCCACTGACAGGAGTCCTTTCTTGTGTTGTGCGTTCACGATGAACGCACGCAGCAACACGCTGCGCAGCTCTTCTCTTCGCATGCACTGGCTCGTCGTCCTTTTTTTTTGTTATTTTTTTTTTCTCCCTTCCTTCTCCTACATTGTTCATTGTTTGCGCATCAAAGGACGTTCTCTCTCTATCTTTATATTGTCTCTACACGTGTACTGTTTTTTTTTCTTCTACATCGTTTAGCCATCAAGGTGGTGCCGAATCAGGAGAGGCTTCGAAAGGTGTACGTTTCGGTGCCATCTCTCCATTCCTGTATCCCGTTCACTTGAGGCCCTGAGGTGAGGTAGATGTCACCTGCATGAGCACCGCACGTGTGTGTGTGTGTGCGGATGGTAGAGTAAGTGACAGGTACTTACCTCTCCATTTTTTTTCGTTTTTCTCTCTCTTTTGATTGCAGGTAGAAACGCGGTTTGTCAGTCGATGATAGGTCGACGCCGAAGCCGCCAAGAGGTGCTCCACCAGATTGTTTGCGTGCGAGTGAGTGTGGCGCAACGGTCCTCTGACACACGGTGAGGACGGGGTACTAAAGGAAGCACACGATCTCTCTTTTTTTTTTAGCGTGGCGCTTTTCCATGACGTTACTCAGGAAAACGAGGACCAACGAGGAGAGCTGCATGTGCTTTGTGGCGGCTAGGAAAGGTGTGCTTTCCTGCCACCTTCTTCTTTTCGTCGCTTGAAAAGAAGAAGAGAAAGAAAATGATCTAGCTTTCTATGTTTTTTTTTCTTTTGCAAACTCAACATTGTTCTTTCTTTCTTTCTTTCCCACTATTCATTTCAATGGCGTGCTCATTTTTCTTTTCCTTTTTTATATTGTTTGTTTGGTTCTCATTTTCAGTTGTGACTTTTTCTCACTTTTCCCTTTTGTTGTTTTTGTTGTTTCTCTCATCTACCGCGTTATTCCTTTTGCAGAGATGCTTGTACGAAAATAGAAAACAAAACAAAAAGCAACACAAATGCGACCTAGCGAGAGGCAGGCTGCGCTGCTCGACAGGGAATATGTGTTTTTCTCGCAGCTGGTGTGTTTGTGCCACAATCTTCGCGGGAGAGAAAAGTCCACCTTCTTCTGTTTTCTCCCGCAGAGACGAGGTGGTGGAGGAAAGGCACTGGTGGGTCTTTCTCTCTTTTCTCCCTCCTTGTGGAGCAGCAACTATCCAGGTTTCTTCACCAGAGGCCGTTAGTGGAACCTTGCTTTTGCTGGACGCTCTGTGAATTGTCAGCGCACACCTCATGTTGTCATGTGTATCTCAAACGCGTGGATTGTCGCTGCCTCTGGCACCTCTGAGCGTACACACACCTTCTAGCTCTTCTCGCCTCTCTCCCGTTTACGCTTCATCGGTTCTGTCGCCAGTGATAATAGCGAGCCTTCATTTCCTTATACACACACCGGTAGGTTGCTGCGGAGACCATTCTTGCTTTGATTCTTGTCTCCCTTCTCCTAATCCGTACGTGCTCCTCCTTCTTTTCCTTTCGATTGTACCCTAGTCAACCTTTCTTCTGCATGTTCTTTTTGATGGTCTTTGTGCTGCTGGTCGCCGTGGCGATCGTGATCACCCCGGCCGGCAGGTTGGCGGTTGCGAAGGCGCAGGTGTACGCCCATGGCGCAAAGTTTATGTTTCAGGCAAAGGATTTACCGAAGACGTTTCGTGGAACAAACTACATGCGCATGGACGCGGTAGGCGACTACGTGGGCGGGAAGCGCACCATTCGCGTTGTCTTCATCCGCCACGGCCAGTCCGTGTGGAACTCCCTCTTCAACTCCTTCAACCTCGGGCTGCCCTCGCGCATGGTCAAGGCGATGATTCGCGAGTTCACCGACTTCTTCACGAACCCGTTCGCCTCGTGCATCATCGACTCCCCGCTGAGCAGCAAAGGTAAGAAGGAGGCCGAGGACCTCGCCAGCTTCATGCGCACCGCCAAGACGAAGATCTCCTTCGATCCGGCGGTGTCGGTGATTGTCTCGAGCAACCTGCGCCGCGCGATGGAGACGGCGCTGGTCGGCACGGCACCGCGGCTGACGGTGACGAAGGAGCGCATTGTGATGGACTCCACGCTGCAGGAGGGCTCGCAGAACATCGACGCGCAGACCTTCTCGACCGAGCCTGGCAAGATCGCGCCGTGCACCATGGGGCCCATCACCGACCCCGCCAAGCTGGCGACGGTCTTCAACCCCTACCTCAACGCAGGCAACCGCGTCGCCGGCGTCGACGTCTACCAGCGCATGGACGAGTTCATCGTGCACCTTTTCGGGGGCCGTGGGGAGATGAGTCTGATGCCGGCGGCTGGCGGCGGCAACGCGGCGCTGCAGGAGGTGATCGTCGTTGGCCACAGCGGCTACTTCCGCAACTTCTTCCGCCGCTTCCTGCCGTCGTCCTCGGCGCACGTAGCGAAGAAGAAGAAGATGCAAAACTGCGCGGTGGTCTCGCTGGAGATCACGCGCGATCAGAACAGCGGCGAGGTCGTGGTGGACGAGTCGACCATCAAGGTTCTCTACAAGGGATTCAAGTAGGCATCTGGTGGCTCTTTGGTGCTTCGCATTTTTCGTTCCCACTTTTCTTTTTTGCCGGCGACTCATCTTTTCTTCCGTTGTCAGCACTGGTTGCGCTGCTTTTACAAGGAGTTCCAAGCATTGTTGTTGGTTGTGTTTCGTTAATCGTTGCGTTTTGCTTTATACACCTTTGAATGACGTTCTCGTTTTCCTTTTTCACTTGCATCTTCTCTTGCGCATCGGCTTGCCACCAACAACGAAAAAGGAAGGAATACGACGTCCATGTAGGTTGAGCCTAGCCTAAACTGCGAAACAGTTTTTTGTTTCCCTCCTCTGCCTTGTGCGTTCTTGCGTGCTGTCACGTAAAGGTTGTTCTGAGCACACAGATTGTGGTGTACCTGTTCTTCTCCATCACACAGTCTCCTGTGAAGCTGCCTTCGCTTACGGAGAGATAGACAGAGAGCGCTTCACGTGGCTTGCGTTCTCTGTCAAGTAACCATCTACACGGCGCAGCTGCGGTGCGTTCGCAAAAAAAAAGAAAATGGTGCATATTGCTACTGTCTTGCGGAAGTCTTGTTTGCTTTGGTCTCCTCGTCCCTTCCCTCTTCTCCGCCTGTTCAAAGAACAGAAACTCACCACATTCGCCCCCTCCTCTTTCTTGTAGCTTTTTCCGCCCTGAAAATGAGGCTTGTCGCATCGCTGCTGCGGCGACGTTCAGCCACCGCTGTTGCGGCTGGTATTGTCCGAAGGTGTGGTGTGACCGGCATTGCCAGCAACACTGTCACCACCACCACTTCGTCAGGGCCGGTGTCCGCGCAGCGTCGTTGGGCTGCCAGTGCGCGCCACGACGTGACGGAGGCGGAGCGTCAACATCTCGATCAGGAGTTGCCACCACGCGAGCTGCTGCGGGAGATGCGCACCTCCGACAGGGCCCCCGGCGAGGACGACGAGGATAAAATAAACGTCCCTGGCGACTCCTTCGGTATCATGCAGAACCGCGTGGCGTTCTACAAGCCCATCCCCCGTCAAGTCCTTTCAGGTCGGTTAGGGGAGCTGATGCCGCTCGACACACACCCCTACGAGGCGTACAACCAGGACACGGTGCGCCTGCTGTGCAGCCGGTACGGGGTGAAGGTCGATGACGCCGTGAAGGCGCTGCGCGAGGCACGCGGTGACATCAACCTCGCAACGGAGCTGCTGGAGCAATGGCTGGACATCGAAGTGGGCTTTGGCAGCTACGGCGTCGTGTGTCTCGAGTCCTACGCGCCTGAGACGTTCTGCCTGGTCTCTTACAACCTGCCCACCTTCGCCTCGACGCAGAACGACGACGTGCTGGATGCCGTGCATGAGTTGACGCTGTCTGCGGCGGAGCTGCCGCTCGACACGCCGCGCGAGCGCCTTGTGGACAGGTTTGTGAATCACTGGACCACGGAGGACGACGTGGCGTGCGGGGAGGTGCTGAAGGCGTACGACATCACGGTGCAGAGCATTTTGCTCCTCCCCTTCGGCGATTACGGCGTCCAGGGCTTTCACGTGCTGATGCCGGTGAAGGAGGAAACGCCTAACATCGGCCTCGGCGCCGCGGCCTGCTGCATGGACCTGCGCACCGGCATCCACAACCGCTTCCGCTTCCATGTGGAGCGCATTGCGGACTCGGTCAGCGAGCACGTGCTGCAGGAGATGCTGCACTACAACCAAGGCGTGCACCTGCTCCGTCAGCCGTACTGGTTTCGGCCCGAGTACAGCGTGGAGGAGTTCATCCGCTTCAAGGAGTCGCTGCTCCAGCCCAGCGCCTCCACCTACGAGATGCGTTACGCCTTCCTCTTTGCGCCACAGTACGGCCTCCCGCACTACCGCAACATTGTCGAGATGGAGAAGCTGAAGATCGCACAGCACAAGTACGAGAAGCACTACGAGGACTTTACCGCACCAGGGAAGTGGCTGACGAGCGACAACGCGCAGCTGCAGACGGTGGCGGCGGGCAGCGGCGGCTCGAACGCGCCAGGCGGGGCGATGCACAACAACACAAACAATACGGACTCCATCCGGACCGCGATGGAGACCCGGACCGGGCCACTGCGCCGTGCACTCGAGCAGTCGATGCAGGCACACGGCGATCGCGTCTTCAACAGATTCTACCGCAACAACGTGCATTAGAAGCCGCAGTTGTTGTTTTCTGCACTCTTACGTTATCTTCGGGGAAAAAAAAGATCGTGATCCCTTCTTTACACACACGTTAACAGTAGCAAAAACAAAACCTGATTTCACTTTCTAGTCTTCCTCGAGAAGAGTGTTTGCAGTGTCAACCTCTTTTTTTTTCTTCCTGGTCGCATGTGCCTCCATGGGAAGTTTGCGCGAATAGAAAAAGTAGACGTTGGCGCATCTTAGTCGCTGCTTAGGAAGCACTGCAAGGCGGGTTATGCCGCAGGCGCCACAACACTGTATTCCGAGTCCATTACATGAACAGCCTCCTACCAAAGAGTTTTCTGTTTCTTCTTTTTCACCGGATTCTTCTCCATCTCTACTTCTCATTGAGTGCGAAACCATTAAAAAAAACACAACACAACCCTCAGCATCGTCAACACTCGTACGACCGGACACGCACACACACACACACATACACACACACACACACGATTTCGTTATTTAGAGTTGTGTGTCGTAGCCTTATCATTTGCATCGTTCCGTTGTTTTCCACATCGTCCGCGCGTGATACACGCCATCTCCCACAACTCGCAGTTGCGACTAAACCTTTTTTCTTTTTTTTGGAATCCCCCCCTTCACAAGTCCGTCATTTGCCATTCTGGACATACGTGTATGGGATTGTTTTTGTGTTCACACCACAACATCGTTCTAGTACAGTAGAGATACAGAGGTAGCCATGGGCTGCGGTCACTCACACCCTGCCGAGAAGGGTGTGGCGCGGAAAGCCACGAAGCAGTCGCTTCGCGAGACCGCGAAGGACACCCCGACCGAGAAGCCGCAAGAGGAGGAGGTGGAGCAGTTCAACCAATTTGTTGCCGGCTACGTTGCCGACTACCCGCTGAAGGGGACTGTCACGACATACGAGGATTACAAAGGCTACTCGACATCCACCACAAATCACGTGTCCAAGGCCAAGGTAGACCGGGTGTGCAAGTGGGCGGATGCGGTGTTGCAGGAGCGTCATCGACTTAATCACGACGTCTTTTTCAACCCGCAGAACCCGGCTGCGTGGCCGAAGGAGGTGATAGCTGAACACATCTCCGCGCCGTCGTTTGCGGATAGACACACAGCACAGCAGAGCACGTACAAGTAATCCACGCTTTCTCTTTTTTTTTTCCGTCCTCCGTGTAACATTTAATCGTTTCCATGTGCTGCGCTGCGGCGCTGTTTGCAGCTTCATTGTGCTCGTCCGAGTGTTTTCTTGTTGTCTTTTCTTTCCTTCTTTTTTCTTCTCAACATATACACACAAAAAAAGCATGTAAATAACCCCACCGCTTCTTTTTTTTTCTCCCTTCTTTCAAATTCACTTTTCCACCTCGTTGCTTTTATTGCTAAAAATATACTTGTCGGTGTTGTGTTTGCTATCGTTTGCCCCATCGTGGTCAGTGGCGCTTACATGTTGAATGTTTTTCGGTTTCTTGTTCCTCTAGCTTATGGCTTCTTCGCCATTGCTCTATTTTTTTTTCTCTCGTTATGTTGTTAATGCTTTCCTGTCTTCTTTATGCTCTGTTCCTTTTTGTTTTCTTCTCTTCACTTGCTGGTTTTTGACGTGGCCGCTTCTCGAACGGAATGTAACTTTTTTTTTTGGACGTGTACTTTTTGACAGCGATATCTTTACAGAGCAACATTTTGTTCTTTCACTCCCTTTTTTTTGTGTATAGTTTCACTTTTATCCAAGACTTTTTGCTCTCTCTGCACTTGAACCGCACCGCAGATGTGTTCACTGCGCTGTGCCAGGACGATCCTCTTTTCAATCAAAAACTCGAAAGAAAGAAAAACGAAGAGCCAGCTCTAAGACTTTTTGCGTAAACTGTGATGCACACTGGTGCTGGTGTCACCTCTGTAGAGTTGTGTGTTAGAGAAGCAGCCGCCGTATATACGGTGTGGCATGCTGCACGACTCGGTCAACTGTAAATAGCTCTTTGCACTGTTGCCAACTACGACGAGCGCCACTTTCATTGGGTTTGCTTCCGAGCTTCACTGCTCTGGTTAAGGAAGAGCTTCGCGCTTCTTTCGACAGGATGCACATGGCATCATATCAGAATAGGTAAGCCGGTGCTCAGCACCTGTTTGACTTCTTCCGCTCTTTCCCCATTTATCGTTCTGTTTACCTTTCCATTTCACTTTTTTTATTTTTTGTGTTACGTAGCTTTTGCCAAACGCTCATTACATTTTCTTCCGTGCTGTATTGTGTTGTCTGTTTAGAGCCAACGTGGAAAGAACACAGCAAGTACACTCATACTCTCTCTATTTGCCATTTTTTTTTCTGTGTGTATTTGCAAAGAGTGGCACCCAATCAGTCCTGTTTCACTATACACTGTCCCAACTCGAGACTTAGCTCGCTTTTCGAACACCACAGCAGGTCGGCTGACGTCGTTGCATATTCTCCCCCTTCTCGCTCTTCTCTCAACGTGTGCACGTTGCATCGCGAAAGCACTTTCGTCACGACACACGCGCACACACAGACTTGACACGTTGCCAGCAAGCAACTGTGGTTTCTCACACGTTGATATACAAAAAAAAGCACAGGCAGATCCCGCCAGCTTCTTCTTTCTATTCGCACTCTCACACACTCCCCTCTCTCTTTCAGAACACCGCTCACTAGTCCTCGCTGCATCATGAACCGCGCAGGATTCGACAAGTACATCACCGTCTTCAGCCCGGAGGGCTCGCTGTACCAGGTGGAGTACGCCTTCAAGGCCGTCACCTATCCCGGCCTGCTCACCGTCGCCATCCGCTGCAAGGATGCTGTCCTCGTCGTGACGCAGCACCAGATCCCGGACCGCCTGATGCGTCCCGACTCCGTCACGGCGCTCTACGAGGTCACCACGGGTATCGGTGCCTGCATGACAGGCCGTGCCCCGGACGGCCGCGCGCTCGTCCAGCGTGCGCGGGAGGAGGCGTCGGACTTCTACTACCGCTACGGTACCCCCGTGCCGATTGCGCTGTTGGCGAAGCGCATGGGTGACAAGGCGCAGGTGCGCACCCAGCAGGCCGGGCTGCGGCCGATGGGCGTCGTGACGACGCTGATCGGCATGGACGAGTGCGATGCCGACGGCAGCCTCAAGCCGGCGATTTACACCGTCGACCCGGCGGGTTGGACGGGTGGCCACATCGCGTGTGCCACCGGCAAGAAGCAGGTGGAGGCGATGGCGTTCCTCGAGAAGCGGCAGAAGGGCACCGACTTCGATGCGCTGTCGCAGAAGGAGGCGGCGATGATCGCGCTGGCGGCGCTGCAGAGCGCCATCGGCACGGCGGTGAAGGCGACGGAGGTGGAGGTTGGCCGCTGCTGCGTGGCCAGCCCAGCGTTTCAGCGCGTGCCGAACGCCGAGGTGGAGGAATGGCTGACGGCGGTGGCGGAGGCGGACTAAGCGCCGGAGGATGGTGCACGCGGAGCGCGGCAACCATTATCAGATGGGAGCGCGAGAGGGAAGCAGTTTTGATTATGATGCAACGATGAGAAGCGTGTTGACGGCACCAACCTTTGAGAGTTTTTATCGCACGAGCTTGTTGCAGGTTTCTGCTTTCTTTTTCTCCCATTCTCTTTCTGGCGTGCTTCCCAGAAAGCTGAGTTTTCTTCAGTTTCGCTCTGCCTATGTGACGCAGTCGCTTCCTTTTGCTCCTTCGTTTTGGGTCGTTCCACTATTATTCGGTCTTTTTTTTCTTCTCCTCTTTCTTTTTGTCTATTGCCCTTGTTTCCTCTATTGGCCACAAACGCTCTGGAGGCGTGGCCCTCACTTGTTCGGGTTTTCTATTTTGTGTATGCCGTGATTTGCCCGTCTGTTGAGACGCTGAAAAGAAAAAAAAAGATAGCTTTGTTATGATTGGAGAGGAGGGCTTGGTTTTGAACACTAAATCGTTTGCGCTGTATTGCATGTGGCGAGGAAAGTGTACCTGAAACCTCGTCTCATCTGAACGACAATTTCAGCCTTCGACAAACTCAAAACTCATCACAGTGTGCTTGGTCAAGTGCACTTGTCCCTGTGCGGGTGGAAGGTCAGGTGTTTGCAAGTACGAAGTGCCGCACCGTCAGGCCTGCGACGAGCACGCCGTTTTTGCGACACAACAAAGGGGCCAAGACACCGACTCCCTTTTTACTGGATTGTCAGTACTCCTGTTCGATTCGTTGTTCTGCTCGACTCTTCTCTTCTGCGTCTTTCGCTTCTTCTTCCTTTTTTATTATTATCACTGACAGCTCTTTGTCCTGGTTTCTCTCCGATACTATTTATCGGCCTCTGTAGCATCTGCAAAAAAAAAAGAGAAGGTTCTTATTTGCAGTGAGTTGTAATCCTTTCAATCAGGTTCTTCTCCTGCGCATATCAGTTGTCGTTTATTGTTCACAGACACCACCGGTTTTCTTTTCTCTTTGAAGTCACCTTCGCAAGGCTCAACACGATTCGTTGCGTTTGACTCTGGCGTTTTTCACGAGCGACAGCAGCAGACACATTAACAGCACACACACACACACCCACCCCACCCTAAATCACACAATGCTGCGGGATTGGCTGCGTGGCTCGTCCAGCGAGGCGGAGAAGCCTGCTGAGGTGCAGAAGCCGGTCGGCCGCATGGTCGTCGACGCAGAAAAGCCCCTCGAGTCGCACGCGGACTCGGCCAGCAAGCGCCGCGAGGCCTTCGAGAAGAAGCTGGCGGAGTCGGCGCGCGAAGGCCCGCCGCACCCGAACAAGACGGTGGCCTACGATAGCATGTTCCGCAAGGCACAGACGGTGCTGTTGGAGGGCAACAACAACGAGGTGCAGGAAGGCATCGTCCTCAACGTCGCCCGCAACGCGCAGAACACGATGGTGGCGACGAAGTGGACCCTCGCCAGTCCGCAGGTGTCGAACTGGGAGGTGAATTTGCAGATGAACGGCTTCAGCGACATCATCGCCGCCTCCTGGAGCACGCTGAACCGCTACCAGCTGACCTACCAGCGCGTCTCCAGCGCCGGCGCGATGCTCGTGACGCAGTTCATGGCACAGAAGCAGGGCGGCATGACGCAAGGCACCGTCTTTGCCATGCTGCAGTACCCGTGGCGCTTCGGCGGGTGCACGCAGGTGCAGTACGTGAAGGATCAGAACTTCAGCGTGAGCCACTGCCAGCGCCTCATCCGTGGGGTGCACCTCGGCACGAACCTCACAGTGGAGCCGCCGACGCACGGCTCCTACCTCACCCACGCCATCTCCTTCACGACCCCCAAAAAGGAGGCCGGCTTTATGGCGGAGTGCACGCCAAGCAAGGGCACGTGGAAGGTCGCCGCGACCGCCTTTGACTGGGCCATGAACATGGACGCCGCCATCGAACTGGAGTACAAGGAGAGCCGTGAGGGCATGCGCAGCGCACTCAACGTCGGCTGCAAGAAGAGCTTCGTCGGCGGGGCCGAGCTGACTTCGTCGCTGCTCGGGTTCCAAATGGCCAAGGTGAACCTCGAGCTGCCATTCGGTGGCGAGGTGCAGGGTGCGAACCAATTCCGACTCGGCTTCAACTGTCAGTACGACGTCCATAGTGGTACCTTGAAGCAGGGCCTCGTCTTCACAGCTTAAATCTTCTTGAACGTCGGCGACTGATTTTTGAGGCTGCTGGTGGCTACCCTCCATTTTCTCTATTTTTTTTATTATTATTGTTATGGAAAGTGATGGTGCTTCGAATTGGATGATGGAAGCTTTGGGGGTTTTCATCTTGCGCGTCTTTCGTTTGTTTGTCTTGTTTACTTGGTGGGTGTACTGTTTTCCTGTGAAAGCAGCAGCGGACGTGTTGACACTAAATACCAGCCGATGGTTCTAGTAGCTTTTTCTCACATCATCTTTTTTTCCCTTTGGCGACTACTTTTGTCTGGGCACGTGAGTGTTGTGGAGTAGTGCACGCCTCTTGCCGCTTTGCTCTTGTGACTGTTCTCTCCTGTGGTTTCTTTCTCCGACCTTTTTTTTTTTGCCCTCTTTTAGACGAGAAGAGAAAGCGGTGAGAGCTGCTGCTGCCAGGAAAAGGCGCGCGCGTGCTTCTCTGTCGACCACAATGACGTGGGATCAAACGTCCCTCTTTTTCGTTTTTTTTTTACGCCTCTCCAAGTTGGGTTTTCTTGTTGCGCCGGGTGATGATGGGTTAACTCTAAAAAAAAGCGAAGGCGCGAAGTAGGCGTTGCTGAGTGCGCGTCGTTCGTTGCGACTTCCAACTCTTTTTTTAGTACTACGTTTTCCTTTTCTCTTTTTACCATTTGTTGATTCTAATAAGCAAGCAAAACTACGCAAACAATCAAAACACAAGGGATCTCGTGGCAGTCTTCTCCACCCATGTTGAAAGGGCAGGAAGTGCGACACGCAATCGACTCTCTTGTCGCGGTTGCCTTTCTTGGTGGGAAGAGTTGGTGTGGCGCACCACTGAAGCACACGGCTTTGCCTCTTGTTGGAATCACATCACTGCGCACTGCCGTGCAGCGGCTAATGCAGTCGCTTTGAGGGAGATGGATAGTAGCGCATACGCGTCTACCTGGGACAGGGCAGAGCGCACGCTCTGATGGCGCAAACCAGTGGCCCAAGAGTCGAGGCAGTTCGAACTTGCCGCCAACATCACCGAAACTCTCTTCGCTCCTTATTCTTATTCTTTTTTTTTGCTTTACGTATTCCACTTTTTTTCTTCATTCAAGATCTCTGTTCTTCCACGTCAGCTCGACGAGGAAGCAAGGAGGGTCTGGTCAAGGAAACAACAGCAACACCGTGAACACACACACACATACACACGCACACACAAAGATCTACGTCTCAGGGCAATGCGCAAGTCCTCCGTGTCGTCCGCACAGGACGAGGACAAGCACTACAAAATGTGCAAGAAGATCGCGCAGCTGACGAAGGTGATCTACACCCTTAACAACCGGTCGGAGGACAATGAGCAGCGTACAACGTGGCTGCAGCAGATGCACACCGCAGAGCTCACCAACCTCTCGCAGGGGTACGAGACTCAAATCGAGGAACTCCAGAAGCAGGCAGCGGCGCTGCAGGCGGACAAGGTCAGCCTTGTCAGCTCCCTCCAGGCGCAGCACCAGGAGCAGCTAAGGTCAGCGCACGCCACCTTCACGACGCGGGTGGCAGAGCTCACGGAGGAAGTCCGCGAGCAGCTCACGCAGTTTGAGGCGGCATTGCGAGAGAATAAACAGCATATGGCGGAGCAGCTCGCGGCGGAGGCGAAGCGTGTGCGAGAGGGCAAGGACGGCGAGCTGGCAAAGCTGGTGCAGGAGTACAATGAGCGCTACAAGTCCATGCTGGCGGAGCAGCTCGACAGTCGCGACGCACTCGAGGCGGAGCTGAACAAGACGTGGTCCGCCAAGGTGCAGGCACTGGAGGCGCAGCTGGCCGCTGCGCAAGGGAATAAGGACAGCCAGCTGCAGGCGAAGGCCAAGCTCCTGCAGGAGACGCTGCAGAAGTGTGCGGTGCTGTCAAACGACAAGGACAGTTTATCGGCGCAGCTGCAGACGGCTCAGACGCAATCGCAGGCGGTGAAGGACGACCTGGCAAGGGCCGTCGCGGACCTCGCCTCGGAGCGGCATCAGCGCGCGTCGTCGGAGGAATTGCGCGGGAAGCTGGAGGCGCAGCTGACCGAGCTGCAACGCGAGTTTGCGAGTATTAGCCAACAACACCGGACAGCGCAGGAGGCCCTCGCGGCGGAACAGGCGAGTCACGCCCGCAGCACAGCGGCCCAGCAGGCGCTCAAAAATGAGAAGGCGCTGCTTACCTCCGCGAAGGAGTCGGCGGAGCATGAGCTGCAGGAGTGCAACGCGGCCCTGTCGGCGTGCACGGCGGAGCGGGATGCGCTGAGCCGCGAGCTGGCGAGTCTGCGGAGTTCCACCGAGGCCAAGTCGTCGTCGCTGGGGGAGTTGACGGCGGAGCTGAGCAGCGCACGGCAGCGGGTTGCGGCGCTGGAGTCCGAGCTGGATACGATGCGCACCCAACACGCCGACGCGCTGGCGAAGGCGCAGGAGCAACTGGAGTCTGCGACGCGCCGTGCATCCGAGGAGGCAGAGGCGGCGCGGGCCGAGCACGAGGCGGCGCTGCGCAACGCACAGAATGCCCTGCAGTCCACCTCGGCCACCGCGCAGCAGCAACTCGCAGAGTCTCACAAGGCGCAGATCGAGGCACTCGAGCGCAAGCATGCGGCGCAGGTGCAACAGCTACACGCGCAACTCTCGTCCGCCAAGGAGCAGCAGGGCAGCGTGGCCGACGCGCTGACGCAGGCAACAGCGCAAATCGCCACCCTGGAGCAGCGCGTGGCGGAGCTTGAGGGGCAGCTGCGGGCACAGGAGCAAGAGATGACAGCGGAGAAGGCGCGAGCGGCAGCGCAGGTGGCACAGCTGCGGCAGGAGCTGGAGAAGGCGCGGAGTAGTGGACTGGAGGAAGTCGGGGCACAGCAGGCGGCGCTGGCGCAGCTGCGCGCCGAACACGCCGCCGCTCGGGCCGAGGCCGAAGCCGCCCACGCCGCGTCGTTGCAGGAGCTGCGGGAGGCGGCGGCGGGAAAAGCGGAGGCGGCGCAGCGGGAGCACGTGGCGCTGCTGCAGGCACTGCAGAAGGAGCACGCGGCGGCGCTGCAGAAGGCGCGAGAGGACGCGGCCGCCGCATCTGCCTCCACCAACCGCGACGCCGACGCCCGCCGCGCTGCGCAGGAGCGCGACTACGAGGAGCGGCTGGCCGCGCAGCAGAAGTCTGCCGCGGCAGTGGAGAAGGAGCTGCGCGAGCACATCACCATCTTAGAACGGCAGCTGACGGAGCTGCAGGGGACCTCCTTGGCGCAACAGGCCGCGTCGTCCAGTCAGCTCCAGCAATTGCGGCAGCAAGTGGCCCAGCTCACGGAGACGCTGCGGCAGACGCAGGCGGAGGCGGCCACGAAGCTCGCGGCGGCGCACCGCGACGCCGACGCGCAGCGCCGCGACGACGTCAACTCCTTTGAGGTGATGCGCCAGCAGCAGGTGAACGCGGAGCGGCAGCGCTACGACGCCGCCGTCACGGCGCACCGCGAGGAGCTGGAGAGTCTTGAGGCGCGGATGAAGGAGCGGACGGCGAACGCGGAGGCGCTGCTGAAGTCGACGGTGGCGCAGATGGAGACGCGGCAGCGGACGGCGCTGCAGGAGCTGGAGGCCCGCATGAACACGGCACACGAGGCACACCTGCGCGAGGTGAAGGCGGCCCACGACGCTGAGAGGACTAAGCTGCTTGGGTCGCTGAGCGTTGCGGAGGCGAAGCTGCAGGAGCAGCGTGCGCATGTGGAGAGCAGTTCGCAGACCATCGCGACCCTCACGGCACAGCGAGATGAGGCGATGGCGGAGCTGACCGCGGAGAAGCGCAGCGGTGCGGATGCGCTGACGGCCGCGCAGAACCGCCACGCCGCGGACGTGGAGCTGCTTCGCGTGAACCACCAGCAGGAGCTCAACAAGCTTGCGGCGACGCACAAAGCCTTCATGGACGACTACATGCGGCAGCAGTCGGAGGAGCGGGCGGCGCACCAGGCGCTGGTGGAGCAGCTGCGTCGCCGCATCGAGGAGCTGCAGTACAAGTACGACTACCGCGAGTCGCGCAGCGAGGACGTCGAGCTGATCAATCGACTGCTCGTGGACAACAAAGAGAAGGAGGCCGCACTTGCCAAGGCTTATGAGGACATGCGCATTTACAAGCTGGAGCTCGTGAATCGAGAGGAGAATTACAACAAGGTGTTCCGCCGCAACCCGGCCGTGGCCGACTACTCCGGCGTGGCGGAGTCCATCACCAACAAGAAGAGTCACACAACCCTCCCCGTCATTAGCGCTGCTCGCAAGCAGTCAACGCGCTAGTGGTCTCTCCTGTGCGTCATTCAAATCCACATCGAGGGCGAACGTCATTGACATTGCTGCACTTCTTCTTTTTTTCCCCCTTCGCTGCTGCTTCCTCCCCATTCCATCCCGCTTTTGCGCTTTGGACTTGCTGAACTACCATAGTTTTCGCTGCGACACCTCGAAGAAACATATACCCCCCCCTTTTTTTTTTGTCGATACCCGGTGCGTAGCTTGCGCTGGGTTTGGTGTACAATACTATCTTTTTTTTTAGATCGTCAACAGTTGCTCTCTGAATCAAACTTCCCTTTTTTTTTATGTACACTTTTCCTCTTCTCCACGACGCTTTGATGATGTATGCTATCCATTTGCTTAAAAGGGAGTTTGTCCGCTGGGTTTGCTCATTTTGGCTTCTCTGTTTTTGCTTTTTTTTTTCTCCCACTCGTCGAGCTGCGATAGTACGCAACACTCAACAAACCAAACAAGACAAAGAGCAGCGTTGCCTCTTCACTCGAAACAGCATGCATCGCCGGTGCTGCTGCCTTTTCCATTTCCTCGTATCCCGGAGCCCTGGCACTCTTTTCGAATAGTATGAGCTTCAATGAAGTGCGTATCCACCTAAAGTGGTGCTCTGAAACGACATACCTGTTTTCTTTCTGCAAGTCCTTCAATTCCATCCTCTTCGCCGCCCTCTTCGTTCCCTATCGCTGCCATTGGGCATGCGTGCCAGATTTCTTTTTTTTCTTCCTCGTTCGCTTCTTTTTTGCCTTTGAGTTCTGCGTTTTTACAGCTTCACATCAGCATCTTTCATTATCGTCTGCCAAACTCACACACGCACGCTTGTCTCTGTCTTTTTCGTCCTCTCCGTGCTTCGTGCTTTCTCCTCCTGATAGTATCTGCCTGCTCTCCAGTTCTACACAATGGTCAACGCGTTTGCTGAGGAGTTGAAGGTCCGCGGTAACGAGGCCTTCGCGGCGAAGCGCTTCGAAGATGCCATCGTGCTCTACGACAAAGCCATCGAGACAGACGAGACGAACTTCGTCTACTACAACAACCGCGCTGCCGCCTACCACGAGTTGAAGAACTACGCCAAGGCAATCGAGGACGCCCGCAAGTCCATCGCGATCGAGAACAACCACAAGGCGCACGCCCGTCTCGGCGCAGCGCTGTGGGCCCAAGGCAAACTCCGTGAGGCGAAGGGCGAGTTCGAGGTGGCGGCCGCGATGGAGCCGTCGAGCAAGTCGCACAAGGATAGCGTGCAGGCCCTCGAGCAGCTCATCAACCCTCTCCCCACCTCCTCCGGCTTCGCGAACCGTCGCGGAGTTCCGCATCCGTACGAGTACGCCCGGGCTGCCGCGGCGGCCAATGCGGCGGTGCCGACGCACGGCGGCGAGTTTGTGTCGACGGACTGCGGCCCCGCTGGTTTAGTGCTCGACGTCGTGGTGCTGCTGCTGACGGCCTTCTTCATCCTCGGCTCCTTCCTCGTGCCGGCGGCGGCGGCGAAGCTGTGGGCCTACCTGCTGATCGCCACCATGGCACAGCAGGCGCTGGTGATGCGGGTGCGCAACCTGCTGCAGCTGAAGATGGACGTGCTGAACTCGTGGATGTCGCACTTCTCCTCCCTGCTCTTCACGCTGTGCTTCTTTGCGCTGCTGATCGGTGTGCAGCCGATTGTCTTCATGCCCATCTTCATTGCGGCCTACAGCGTGCTGGACCTCCTCAGCAAACGCCAGCAGGTCGCCGGCTACCTGGGGCCGCTCTACTCGGTCATCGCCCCGTACGTGCTGCGGGCGGAGGAGAGCAAGGACCAGATCCACATCTTTGCGGCGAGCGTGGAGGCCCTGCTGACCTTCACTGTCATGCTTACTGGCGGCACCTTCTTCACCCTGGCGTACATCCAGTACGCCAAGAACCGCTACAACCACGACGGCTACGTGAAGCTTGCGTTCAAGGGCCTGCGCATGAACATCACCCGCCTCACCGCGGCGTCCTTTATGCCGGCGGTGGTGGACAAGTACGCGCAGAAGTTCTTCGACCTTCTTGACAAGGTGGCGGAGCAGCCGATCTGAAGCTGCTTTTGTTAGACACCACGCGCGAGCACAGTTTCTTTTTTTTTTCTTTTACTGTCTTCCCTTTGTTTTCCTCTGGAGGAATGCTGATGGACTGCTCTTTATTGCATGGGCAACGATGGATCTGTGAGCTTGCTTTGAAGTAGCCGTGCACGCTCACACGTCACCGTCCTTGTTTTAACGCCCCCTTCACTTTTACGTGTGCGAGCAGCGGTGTGGTTCTAGTGTATGTGTGTACTTTGGATTTTGTGCTTTATCCAGCTGCGGTGTTACGTGTTGTTAGTATTATTATTTCTGTTTCATTCTTTTTTTTGTTCATTATTCACTCTCCTGTGTTCTTACCTTCTTTCTCTTTTTGGCTCAGTCATGTTGACTTCGTTTACCGTGGCTGTTGTACGTTGGTGGCTTTGCTCCTTGCTGTGTTTGTCGTTGAAGCAGACGATCAGCAGTTATTGTCAATGGCGAGAAAAAAAAACTACTTTTTCTGTTTTTACTACTATTATTCAAAGTGTTCCTTTGCTGTTGTAAATCGTTAAGAAACCAATCATCTATGCACGACACGTTGCGCAGGTTTGCACAGAAGGTAGTGCGTGCACGCTTGCGTTTGGGGTAAAACGGAGGAGCTGAAAAGCTCCTGCACGCAATGGACCAGTGATGATTGCGCAAGCTTTGGTGTCCTTTTAACTAACATTTCTCCTTTTTTTTGTTTCCGTTACTAATTGCTCTACGCACAACAGTGATTCTTACATTAACAGCTTGCTAAAAGAAACAAATATGTATGAGCTTTCTGTTGCCAAGCAGAACACCTAATGGTTACCTTTCTCTGTTTTTCGGAGATGCCGCTGCCTAGAGGGGGAAAGTTCTTTGTGGCTGCGTTTTGACCTTTCTCTCCAACATGACTATACTTGAATGAGCCGGTGCGTCTTCTTTTTTTTTTTTGTGTGTGTTACGAGAGCGAAAACGTGGTTTTTTTCTTTTTCTCACCCGTTTGAGCTGATGATCTTTTCAGTTGCCACTTCTCCTTCCCCACCTCACCCTCTCCGTAACGCGCAAAACAACAACAACTACACACACGACGATGCAGACGTCAAACAACAGTAAATAACGGAGAGTGAACCACAGTTTTCCGCAGAACGCGCTGAGCTACTCTTTTATCCTCCATCAGACATTCATACATCCAGCAATCGTACAGTAGAGCTGCACCTGAAACCGCTGTTGTGCTTTCAAACAGTTGACATTCCCTGCACGCGTTTTCTTTTTTGTAACACCAACAGACCTACGCACCACCATGCAGCAGCAGCAGCAACGCACACGTGTGTCGACGGAGCGCGCCAAGGAGCCGGTGGCGGCGGCGCTGTCATCGACGGAGGTGCACCACCGCGTTGGCGGGGCCACGGAGGACGCCGGGGCGGCGCACGCCCTGCTGGAGGTGGAGCGCCTGGCAGAGTACGGCATCGGCGCTGCAGACATCACCAAGCTGAAGCAGGCGGGCATCTTCACGGTGCCTGGAGTGCAGATGCAGTGCAAGAAGGACCTCATCCAAATCAAGGGCCTGTCCGAGGCCAAAGTGGACAAGATCATCGAGGCGACACGGCGTGTGTGCGAGGTGGGCTTCATCACCGGCTCCACCTACCTCCAGCAGCGCAGCAGCATTCTCCGCATTTCCACCGGCAGCACCGCCTTGGATCAGCTCCTAGGCGGCGGCGGCATTGAGAGCCGCTCCATCACGGAGGCCTTTGGCGAGTTCCGCACTGGCAAGACGCAGATCGGCCACACCCTCTGCGTCACCTGCCAGCTGCCGCTGGAGATGGGCGGCGGCAACGGCAAGGCGGTCTACGTGGACACCGAGGGCACCTTCCGTCCGGAGCGCATTCGCCCGATTGCGGAGCGCTTTGGGCTGGACGCGAGCGCGGTGCTGGATAACATCCTCGTTGCCCGCGCCTACACCCACGAGCACCAGGCTCACCTGCTGTCGATGGTGGCCGCGAAGATGGCGGAGGAGCAGTTCAGCCTTCTCGTGGTGGACAGCATCACCGCCCTCTTCCGCGTCGACTTCTCCGGCCGCGGCGAGCTGGCGGAGCGGCAGCAGAAGCTGGCAAAGATGCTGAGTCAGCTGATGAAGATCGCCGAGGAGTTCAACGTCGCCGTCTACATCACGAACCAGGTCGTCGCGGACCCTGGCGGTGCGTCGATGTTCGTGGCAGACCCGAAGAAGCCGGTCGGCGGCCACATCCTCGCCCACGCGTCGACCACACGGCTGTCCCTACGCAAGGGCCGCGGTGACCAGCGAGTGTGCAAGATCTTCGACAGCCCCTCGCTGCCGGAGGTGGAGTGCGTGTACAGCATCTCCGAGCAGGGCATCGTCGACGCAATCGAGTAGAACTTTCTTTTTTTTTTTCAGACCGAGACCATTGAGATGCTCTCCTGTTGTTTTGTTTTCGCTTCTTCCATCTGCTAGTGTCTTTTCCGCTTTGAGATTGTAATTGTGTTTCATTCATGAGAACAAGAAAGCCTGCGTTTAGTGTTTTTGCAGAGGAGGGAGCTGCACTGATGCGAATGGCGCTGCAACTTTGTCTGATGCATGACGAGGTCGCAAGTTTGCGGTGTCGCGTAAGCTGAACGACGCGTGCCAGCAGAATGCGGTTCCAATGGCGACGCCACACGCCCCACGCGAGGCAACGAAGAACCACCTTTTAACTGGGTGCCACAGCTGTTCTCACTGGCGACGCCTCTCCAACATCTTTGACGAAGAAGCGTGAATGTAGTGTGAAGACTGAAAAAAAAAGAACCCTTCGCTTTTATCTCCATCCTTCTTCTCCTTCGTTCACGCGTTGCACACCGCGCAACAGTTTAGAATTCAATTTGACGCAGTTCTTTCGACTTTTCAAGAAGCATTTGGCTCCTCACATTCACATTTCGTCTCGGTGCTGGGCAGCCCCTACGACGTTCGAGTGCAAAACGTGTGTCCTTTTTACAGTGACGCACTTTTTTTTAAATCTTTTAGTGCGCAAAATTTCTTTTTTTTTCTTGCTTGGCGTCTGACATGCAGTCTTCACCTGACAAGCATCAAGGCGTGAAAGCCATTCAGATTAACCGTGCCCGCATCAAGGAGCGAATACAAGAAAAGCACCGCCAGCAAAGCCAGCAAGTACGGCAGAGTCGCCTCAGCGGTTTGCGAGAGGTGGATGATGACAACGATCGGAATGTTGATGAACAAGAGGGGCAACAGTTTCGCGGGCAGTGGACGGCGAGCGCACATGCCACCGCTTCACCCACCGGCATGCTGCCCACTCTCACCTCCTCGTGTACGCCAGCTTCCTCTGGTCTGTGCTTTGGCCCGGACGGAACGGTGATGATGCCGGTGGTGCAGGACTGGTCCGACATCGGACACGAGTTCGGCGTCAACATTTTGGATGCGGACGTGATGGAGTGCCTTCTCGCGCTGGAGGACGAGATACGGCAGGAGCAGCTCTTCTCTTTTTACGACCAGACCAACGGTAACGAGTGGGAAGAGTACTACAACTCTCTCAACTCATGAGAGAGAGAGAGAGAGCGACCAACATACACATTTTTTCTTTCTTTTTTTTTCCATTTTTGTGTGAGTGTGTATTTCTGCTAACGTTCCCGAAGGTTCTTCCAGTTGTGTATGCTGATGCTGCACTCATTCCTGAGCCGAGTACCTGCACCACTGAACTCGCTTGTGTCGCGATACACAAACAGCTTCTCACCTTGAGTGTATATCTTTCGAATTGCCCACTTGCAACGTTTTTTTTCACACTCTCGTTGGCGCCACTGTTTGTGGGGAAGTGTTTTCTGCCTTGTCTGTACCCTCTCTCATTTTCCCTTTATTTTTTTTTCTTTGCTCAGCTGACCGTTGGCACTTCTATTCTGCTCATCTACTCATGGTGCGTTGTCTTTCGTCACAACACCATTCACAACAAATGCTGCTTCCATCATCAACTCATTAGAAAAAAAAAAAGACCATTAGTCCCTGTTCAATACCAATTGTTTCCACAAGCATACAGGAGCGGGCAGGATGATGAGTCAGCGCAACATCACAGCTTGAAAACAGCAAAAAAAAATGAGACACAGGAAGAAAAGGACTTCCTGCTGCTATTCGAGCGCGAGGATTTGATCTTCCACTCCTGTTTCCTATAGAAGCACTTGCTTGGCTTGTCCTCAACGGATAGAAACAACAACCTACTTTTTCTGATCTCATACAAAACCCTGCTTCCTCTATTCCCTTTTCTTTGTGCGTTAGTAGTACTGTTTCACTGGTAGAATAAAAACGGTAGAGCAACGTGATCTCTTTCCCTTGTTGTTGTTGTTTAGGCCGGCCACGTATACTCGCGAAAAACAACGACACGGTGCGCACTTCACTGTCGAACATACAAATACCCTCTGCGTATGTGTGCTATACGTTCTTTTCTTCTGTTTCCACTTCACAGTTTCTTCTCCTCCTTGTAGCTTGCACGTGCGACGTCCACGAGGTGGTTGGAGCCGGTGCCTTTAATCGCTCGACACTTTCTCGTGGTGATGGAACTCACCGACACGCTGCGTGAGCGGGTGCGACACTTCTTCATCCACCACAGCGAACCTCCCCGTCCCCTCAGCACGCACAACGATGCCGTGCGCAGCGACAGTGCAGATGGTGGTGGTGGTGGCATCTCTGCTCCTGCTGGAGGACGTGCCATCTTCACTCAGGAGGTGGACTGCATGAAGCTGCTGGATGTGTGCCCGGAGGTGGGCACCGCCCTGTTGATGCAGACCGTCTCCGTGATGGACATGCTGCGAGCCGTGTCTGCTGACTTGTGCAAGGAGGCGGGTCAGGCGAGCATCTCTAGTAGCAGCATCTCCCTGCGCCTCACGCACGTGCCGGCCGCCATGACAGGGCTGCCCTCCGTCCCTCCCTCTGGCGGCCAGCTCGTGCAGCTCTGTGGGTCGATTATCCGCATGTCCACGAAGCGCGTCGTTCCGTACGCCTCTCGCGTAATGTGTCCACGCTGCCGGGACACGAGTGAGGTCTTCACCAACCCCTTCGACCGTGCCTCGGAGGCGAAGGCGCAGTGCACGCAGCCCGCGTGCAAGCACGAGCCGATGCAGGTGATCGGCCAGGTTTGGATGGACTACGCGGAGTGCCGGCTGCAGCAGCGCTCGAACCAGTCCGGCCGGCTGCCGCGCAGCGTGCTGGTCACGCTGGACGACGAGCTGAGCATGAAGTGCTCGGTGGGTCAGTTCGTCGAGGTGGTGGGGCTCGCCTTTCCAAAGTGGCGCCACGTGTTCCCCTCCAGCCGACCAGCCATCGAGCCGGCCATCTGGGCTGTCAACGTGCAGCCGATGGAGGCCTACCGCGGCGCTGCCGCGAGCACGTCCGGTGGCGCCGCGGGCCTGCGCCGCCGTGCCGGCAAGACCGACCGCCCGAAGTTCAACGCGGAGCACTTTTTTGTGTCCTTCTGCAAGAACAAGCGCAAGCGCGGCGTCACGTTGGTGCGCTCCGTCTGCCCGCACCTCTCCGGACTCTTCGCGCCGCGTCTGGCCGTGCTGCTCTCCGCTCTTGGCGGGGCCTCGACCACCGGCAAGACAGCCATGCACATCCGCAGCACCATCCACTGCCTCTTTGTCGGCGACCCCTCAACGGGCAAGACCCAACTGCTCCGCTTTGCCGCCGCCATCGCACCGCGCAGCACGTCGACCACCGGCATGGGCAGCACCTCCGCCGGACTCACCGTGGCGGCGGCGAAGGAGCACGGGGAGTGGGTGCTGGAGCCTGGCGCGCTCGTGCTCAGCGACGGCGGCGCCTGCATCATCGACGAGCTCCGCACCGTCTCCCCGGCCGACCGCGCCTCCCTGCACGAGGCGATGGAGCAGCAGACCATCTCCGTTGCAAAGGGCGGCCTCGTCACAAAGCTGCGCACCGCCTGCGCCGTCCTGTCCGCCTGCAACCCACCGACGCGACGCGGCGGCCGCACGGAGATCGGCGTCGGCGGCCCGCTGCTGAGCCGTTTCGACTTCATCTTTCTCCTGTGGGACACCCCGCAGCCGGAGGTGGACGCGCGGATTGCGACGCACATGCTGCGGGCCAACACCGGTGCGCAGACGGTGCTCGCCGAGGATGAGCTGACGACGGATGAGGTGGCGCGCTACTTGTGGTGGATTCGCACGCAATACGCCACGGCAGACGGCCCGCTGCTGTCCGACCCCGCCGCCGACCTACTCGGGCGCTACTACGATATTCAACGGCAGCGCGGCGCCACACCGGCGCTGGACGACGCCGTACCCGTGACGGTGCGCTTTCTCGAGTCTCTCGTGCGGCTGGCGCAGGCACACGCGAAGCTCCACTTGCAGACGATCTGCACGCTCGAGGACGCTGCGATGGCGGTGTTCTTGATGGAGCGCACGGCCTACAGTCTCAAGTGTCCGCTGGACGCCGTCCGTGCTGGTCTGTACAGCAGCTCACGCGAGCTGGACGAAGTCTTCCTGTCCGATGAGCCGGCAGCCCTGGCGACGCAGGAGGCGGTGCTGGCGGCGATTGTCGATGTCATGCTACACTACCGCTTTCCCGCCACGGACACGTGGGACGCGTACGAGGGCCGCGAGGACAGCCGCTCCACCTCGCATCACCCGGAGAGGGACGTTGCCCTTGCGGACCTGCCGTTCATGCAGGCCATGCGCGCTACTGGCGTGTCCCAGCAGCATCATTCCGCCGCCGCCTCCGCTGGTGTGGCGCACGGCGGTGCATTGGAGCTGCCGAGCCCGGATGTGGCGTGGGATGGGGAGGAGGACGGCACCCTGCTGGCCCAGCGCAGCGGGCCATCGGCTCTGCTGCAGGCAAAGACACTCGCCGCCATCTCCAGCGCAGCTCGGCTGGCAGAGGAGGTGGGCTGCAGCTCTCGCACGGCGTACAGCGTGGCCCGCTACAGCGCAACGAGATCCGATGTGGCGGGGGAGTCGTCACCGCAGGCGGTGGCAGCGCTGCTCTCTTCGCAGCGCGCGAGTTGTGCCGTGTCGTCCCCTCGAGAGAATCCACCAACACCTTTCACGCCAGACGTGTCGCAGCCACTTTTGCAAGACGATGAGGCACCACCGCCGCGGCTGCCATTTCCGCACGAGTGGTACACTACGAGGAAGGTGCGAGGTCTGGCGCAACACGGCACCGTGGGAAACAATCCGGAGGAGGATGGAGAGGAGGAGCTGCTGAGGTCGGACGGCGAACACAACTCCATCACGATCAGCGGACAGCCGTCCCAGTCAGCCACTTCGCTGCTGCAGCGGCGGCCCGCGTCGCCGTCGGCGGCCACTCCGCGCCCGTCCAGCACCGCCTCCTCTTCCCTGTCGTTGCCTTCGAACGGACCTCGAAAGCGAACGGCAGAGGACATCATGCGCAGTCTGCGGTGTCGACGTCAGGATTGAGAGCGAGAAAAAGAGGGAAAAAAGAACGACTCTGCTTTTTTTTTTTACGGAGCGGCTTCTGCTTGCCTGTGCAGACTGCATGGATGGGAAATAACTGTGCTGCGAGAGTAGTCGTTTCTTGCGCTTTGCGATGGCTGTCACGCGTGTGTACATTTGTAAGAGTACCAAAGCATGAATCCCTTTCAAAGAGAAAGGCTAGTTTTTTTTTTGTCTCTGTCTAGCAATGATCAGTGATTGAAGAGGTGAACTCAGTAGCCTCGCTTGAACGTTTTAAGCGACTTTTAGATATCTTTCTCTCGTTTTATTGTACTAGTGTGTTCTAAGAGATCCTTGTTGTAGTGAGGTATGATGCACTTCACCTACTTTCCTCTCCTCGATTCACTCTTCTTCCTTTTCTTGTTTGCAACGTCAATTACTTTCCTATCTTACTGCCCTGCAGTAAGTTTGTGCACTTAATCACCCTCGTTGCTCCCACCGCAGATTACGTATCTTTTAGCCCTACTGTCTTTCAGCTGTTTCTTTGTGACAAAGGCGCATCTCTTTTTTTTTTTTGCACCTATTTGTACGCTTCGCTTTTCAGCCTTGATCGCTTCCTGAAGTTCTTTCCCCCCTCACTTCAAGTATTTTCTCTCGTTCTGAATTAACGAAGAGCACCACAAGAAACGCATTTCAAGAACGCTGTCTGTTCTTTCAGTACTGGAGCTACTGGTATCTGCACACTGCGTTTATCGTAGGAGAAGGTAGAGCAACGCAAAAGCAAAAAAAAAAAAACACAATCGTACCAATAAAAAAATGCCGTCTAACAAAGATGACAAGCAGAGCAACCCCTCGCTCGAGCTGCTGAACCAGTATGCCAAGTACTTCCCCCACGTCCTCTTCACCAGCCAAGAGGCGCTGGAGAAGTTTGCGTCGAAGATGGACCCCGACACCTACCGCAACTGCGTGGACCTGCAGGAGGGCGAGGAGCCGCCGGAGTCGACGAACCCGCGGGAGCACATGTACGTGCTGACGACGCTCGTCGGCCGCAACCCGACCACCGCCGCCTTTGTCGCCACCCGCGGCTCGGACCCGAGCGAGAAGGTCGTGGCGAAGTTCGTCATGCTGAACGACGACAAGCAGGCGTCGTACGCCCGCAGCGAGCTGCACTGCCTTGCTGCCTGCACGCACTTCGGCATTGTGAAGCACTACGACGATTTCAAGTCGGACGACAAGCTGCTGCTGATCATGGAGTACGGCAGCGGTGGTGACCTCAACAAGCAGATCAAGCAGCGCCTGAAGGAGCACCTGCCGTTCCAGGAGTACGAGGTAGGCCTCCTCTTCTACCAGATTGTGCTGGCACTGGACGAGGTGCACAGCCGCCGCATGATGCATCGCGACTTGAAGAGTGCGAACATCTTCCTCATGCCGACCGGCATCATCAAGCTAGGCGACTTTGGCTTCTCGAAGCAGTACAATGACTCCGTTTCTCTCGACGTCGGCTCGTCCTTCTGCGGCACGCCGTACTACCTAGCCCCGGAGCTGTGGGAGCGCAAGCGGTACAGCAAGAAGGCCGACATGTGGTCGCTCGGTGTTATTCTGTACGAGCTGCTCACGCTGCACCGCCCCTTCAAAGGGCCGTCGCAGCGTGAGATTATGCAGCAGGTGCTGTACGGCAAGTACGACCCCTTCCCGTGCCCGGTGTCGGCCAGCATGAAGGCGCTGCTTGACCCGCTCCTCTCGAAGGACCCGGAGGACCGCCCGACGACGCAGCAGCTGCTGCAGACGGAGTTCATGAAGTACGTCACGAACCTCTTCCAGGACATCGTGCGCCACTCTGAGACGATCCCGCCCAAGGACCGTGAGGAGATTCTGAAGCAGCTGCAGGAGAGCAGCGAGCGCGCGCCGCTGCCGTCGTCGATTCGCTACGGCGTCGTCAGCTCGCAGGTGACGCAGGGCGGCTACCTCTACAAGTACGGCTCCGACTACCGCTGGAAGAAGCGCTACTTCTTCATCGGCAACGGCCAGCTGCGCATCTCGCTGAGCGACAACCCGGAGAGCGACGGCGTGGCGCCGAAGTCGGTGAACTTGGCCACCGTGAGTGATGTATTCCCGGTGCCGGAGGTGTACTCGCAGAAGCACCCGAACCAGCTTGTGATCTGGTTTAACAACGGGCAGAAGATCATTGCCTACGCCAGCTCTGTAGAGGACCGTGACATGTGGATCTCCAAGTTCCACCGTGCATGTGGCATGTAAAAAGGAGAGGGGTGGGCAACAACGCAGAGGAAGGGAGAAGCGGTCTGTCTGTGGTGGCGTGCGCGGCGAAGCACCACGGCAGCTCCTCCCGTGTGCGTGCTCTCTTTTTCTACTCCCTTCGGCTTGCCTTGATGTATGTACTCACCTTTCTTCACCCAGAGCGGCTGCGTTGCTTTAGACTTTTGTGGACGATTGCAAACGTCAAGTGTCAAGGAGAAAGAAAAAATAGTGGCAGTCTTTCGCGTCTTGGTGTGTTTTGCGCCGATCCTCCCCTTTCTCTTCCTCCTTCACACTCCATTACTACTGGTATTGTTACTATTCCTTTTTCTATTTATTTATTTTTTTTGTTTTTTTTTATCTGTGCTCGATGACGTCTTTCTACTTGCTGTTGTGCCTTTTTTTTTAACGGTTTGTGACAAGCCACGCCGGCGTGGTTCGCGTGTGACGCGTCCTTCTTCTGCTTCGTTCTTTGGTTTCGCCTCCAACGCCTCTCACATCGACAACAGCAAACAAAGAGCAAGAACAAGAAAGACGAGCCAGGGCCACCATTCAAACGGCAACAGCATTTCGCTACTTCTTCCTGGTTTCGATACTTGTGTTGAATCTGCCGTGGTGTCGACTTGAGCATTTTGTTTTGTTTCTATTCTCTTTCTCCAAAAAAGAAAAATACACCAACAACAAATATGCTTTCTTTTTTTTTATTATCATATACTTCACTATACCTTTATTCTAATCAAAATGAATCGGTTTTTGTGTCGCGCAGCCGAAGGTAAAGCTCAAACTTATACACCGCTTTGACTTATTATTGCCTCTCTTCTGTTTAGCTGAGCTGCGATTTCACGACACTTCCGGTCTTTTTCTTTCTTCTCACTTTATGGTTGTCTCTTCTTTCTGGATTGCCTGATCGCATAGGCTGCATGTGTGGAGCGCCATTCTCTCTCTTCACTGACGTGCGATTTGGTTTGTGTGTTGTTTTGTTTTCACGTGCTATCTTCTTCTTCTCTTCATGTTTGTCACGCGATCTGGTAGGCGTGACGCTTTTGACTACATGTGAGAAGGAAAGAGCGCAAGGTACATGGGCAAATGGTGGAAAAGAGCTAATGCACCGAAACACCTAAAAGCACACACACACACACACACACACAGAAGCTAACTCGCGGCGATGTAAATAGCTCTTTTCTACTTCTCCTTTTTGTTTTTCTTTGCTTGTGTCGGCTCCGGTGAAGCGAGCATCGAATTTTTACAAAATAAAAAGGAGAGCATTGTTTTTTCCTCTTCACGTGCTTCTTGTCTAGGCCTGGTCTGCCTTCGTCCGGTATGCGCCACCATCTTCGGTGTACCTTCGCGAAACTCGACGTTTTTTTCTTTCTTTCATCTCTTTGAAACCTTTGCACGTATAAGTTTCCGGTTGTGTGCGTATCTTTCTCGCTATCTTAACATATCTCGCTGTTTACGAATATACCATTCATCTAAGCGCTCCTTTTCCTTCTTTGACCCCACTTAATTCGAACACATTACCCATGTTCATCCTTTTTTTTACTGATGGTCAAGCTTATGCCGAGTCGTCTTCGCAACTTTTTTTTCTTATTTTAGACAATCGTGGAGTACTAAAATGAAGATTCATAGTACGCTGAAGAGATCAAAAAAAAAAAAAAGAATACACAGAAAGAGAGAGAAGGGTGAAACACGTACACATGCGTGCACAAAGAAGGACGGCGTGCGACGACAACGGCGTTGAAGGATAGATCCTGTCTGTGTTCAATTGTGGAAATGGCGGGGGTAAAAGAAGAAAATAAAGCCTGTTTGCAGTTCCATGTGGACGGCTTCTGTTTTCTACCTCGGATGCCATCCCGGGCCAAGGAGTGCCGCAAAGCGCACACCACACCTTATTGTTGAAGTGCTCAGACGATGGCGTTGCAGTTGAGAGACGCAACGGAAATCTGCAAGCACGGAGGGCGGAAAAAAAAAACCGTTTTGGGTGGCAATGGCGCTGCACTGCAACTCAGTTGCTCCGACTGTATTTGTGGTTTTTCAGATGTCTCTCCAATGCCACGGAAACCACTTTGATCCTTGGTATTCTCGTTCTCTCACTCCTCTTCAAATCGACTGCCATGAATACCGACACACATACATATATAAAAAGTATAGCAAAGTTACGCGTGTCGTCTCTCTTTAAGCTGGCCATCATCGGCTGTTCCTCTTGATTGTACACTTGTCAAAACCACTCCTCACTATTCCTCGTATCTCTATTTTTTTCTTCCTCTCCTTACACTGACGCCTTCCACTCCTCTCCATCATCTGAGCCCTGTGGCCGAAGTGCTCTTCTTCATTGAACCGCTTTCTTCTCAGGGACCGCAACGGTAGTCTCCTGCGTTGACTACTTTTCTTTCGTGCCTTTCACTTCGTAGATTTGAATGCGACGTTTGGCCGCTTAATTGTTGCTCCGCACTTCCACTTCACTGGTTCTATTTCAGTCTTCAATTCCAATAGAGGAATTGCAGTGCACTTCTACTCAAGATTGAAGAGTCCAAATAGACACATAAACAAAAGAAACAAAAAAAACACAATCATCACAACAACAGTCTTTTCGGTGAGTGTTTTTCAATCGGAAGCTCTTGCTCCCTTCCACATTATTAGTTCTACTATCCATACGTTTTTCTTTCCGTTTGGTGCAACCTGGCAGGCCGCGAAAACTGCGACCGAGCTTTCCTCGTATCTGTGTTTCTTCATCAATTTTTTTTCTTGATTTCTAATTCAAAGCATTTTGCTCGTTTAAATACATTCCTTCGTTCCCTGCGTGCGTGTGTGTGTCGTCGTGTGACTTGCGCTCCGCTTCCTTCATATACATATTCCTAAAACTGCAGAACAGATTTTTTGTCTCTTTCATCGCGTACCCTCCACGTTCGTGCGTTGAAAGTGAAGTCGAAAGCCGCGCTGATTCGTCAGCTCTCTGCCAAGATGAGCGTGTCCTCCTCGCAGGCCTCTGCCGCGTCCTCCAGCGCCGCCTCGCAGTCCTCGCTGCCCGACGTGGCGAACAACACCGTCGCACTGCCGCCGATCATCGCGTCAACGTCGAACGGCGGCGTCTCGCCAGCCGTGGTGGCCTCCCGCATGGCTCCGCCGCGGGTGGTGCGGCAGCAGCGGGCACTACCGGCTGTCGCCCGGGAGCTCGTTGCCCCGTCGTCGTCCACCGTGCCCTCCTTCTACCCTCAGTCCCTCTGGTGGGAGGCCCAGCAGGGCAGAGAGGATCTCGACCGCCTCACCCGGCGGCGCACCTACCGCGTGAGCGACTACCCACCCCTGACGGTGGGCAAGTACGTGCTGGACCCGACGGGGAAGGACTTCTCGGACCCGCACTACGCACCGAGCGGCGGCAGTGCGGCCAACGGCAGCGGTGCACCGGCGGTGGCTGCAGCTGCGCGCTCGCGCTCGTCGTCGCGGGCGGCGCGACGCGGGGAGGCGAACGCTGCCGGCGCCGCCGCCAGTTGTGCGTCGAGTGCGTCGGCGACGAACTACTCCACGTGCACGACGACGACGACCACCGCCACCTCCACCGCGCGCAACTCGGACGAGGAGGAGGAGGACGACCTCGCCCTGCGCGTGGCGGCGAAGCGGAAGGCCTACACAGTGGTAGTCCCCCTCTACCCGTCCTCCGCCGCCAGCTTCTACTTCCCGCCGTCGTACGCGCAGTCGTCGCGCGATTTGAATGACCGGCGCGGGCCGCCAAAGCAGATCAACGCGGAACTGCACCCTGACGACCGCATCGACCTCCCTCTCTCCTTTGTGCAGGTGCGGGAGAACAACATGAACCGCATGGGGCTCTTCAAGATCGGCCCCGGTGCCGTCGCCTTCAACGCCGTCATCAAGGCCTTCGAGGCGGCAGGGCTCAAGTACACGAACTCGAACAAAGACTTCAATGTGCTGTGGGCGAAACGGGCCACCGTCTACACCCTGTCCTCGATGAACGCCTACCAGAAGGTGAACCACTTTCCTGGTACCTGGGGTGTCGGCCGCAAGGACCGCCTGGCCTACAACATTCGCCGCATGCAGCGCTACTTCGGCAGCGATGACTATGACATCGTCCCCAAGTCGTTTTTGATTCCACAGGACGAGGCCGACCTGCGCCGCGACGCTGAGCTAAACCCCGGCACACCCGAGAAGCCGCTCATCTACATTGTAAAGCCCGGTGCGTCGAGCTGCGGCCGCGGCATCCGTCTGTTCAAAGGCATCCCGCCGATGCCGCGCGGCGTCGGCCGGGAGAAGGAGATGGTGTGCCAGCGCTACATCGGCAACCCGCTGCTCATCTACGGACGCAAGTTTGATCTGCGCCTCTACTGCGTCGTCACCTCCTTCGACCCGCTGCGCATCTACCTGTTTGACGAGGGCTTGGTGCGCTTTGCCGCAGAGAAGTACCGCGGGCCCGACCAGGACATCGACAACATCCACGTGCACTTGACGAACTACTCCGTGAACAAGACCGCGGAGCTGAGCCGCGAGAGCAACGGCAAAGACTACGAGAGCGACGACCCGCTGGACATCAAGTGGTGCATCTCGGACTTCAAGCGGCACCTCGAGACACACCACCCACTGGGCTTGGCGGCCTGGGACCGCATTCAGGCGGAGTGCGAGGACGTCGTCATCAAGACCTTCCTCAGCATCGAGCACAGCGTGATGGAGGAGGTGGGTCGGAGCTGCGCCGACCGCAGCGGCCGCAACTGCTTTGAACTCTTCGGCCTCGACCTCATGGCGGACGACGACCTGCGCGTGCGTCTGCTGGAGGTGAACATCATGCCCTCCCTCGCCACCGGGAGTTCGCTGGACAAGGCGGTCAAGTCACGCATGCTGGCGCACCTCCTCACGCTGGTGCGCATCGTCCCCTACCGCCGCGACAGCCAACTGGACCCGAGCAACGCGGAGGGCGTTTTCGTGCCGCGTGGCATTCAGCGGCAAACCGGCGAGCGCAGCTACAGGTTCGGCAAGCACCCCTTTCCCAGCTCCCGCATCATGGATGCGCCACTGCTGACCGCCTTCAACGTGCCGGGCAACGAGGAGTCGTACCTGTCCAAGGCGGAGGCGCTGATGCTGCGTGAGTACGAGGAGGAGCTGCACTGCAGCGGCGGCTTCCGCTGCGTCTACCCGGTGGGGGAGACCGTAGAGCGCTACCTGCCCTTCTTCTTGCACGGCGTGCGCCGCAGCAACTACGTGCTGGCGTCGGCGGCGGTGATGAAGGCGAAGAACCCTAACAAGACGCTCTTTGAGTCGTAGGCGGGCAGCACTCGCGGACGAGGAGTGTGCAGCAGGACAAAAAGCGAAAGGAGGGATGTCTCGGCTCTGAGACGGTCGAAGGCAAAAGGGCAACACCTTTCCTGATGTTGAGAACAGAAAAGCAGTTTGTTTTCCCCGTTCCTTTTTAATCCTATTTGAGGTGGTTGATAGCATGAACAGGGGCATCTTTGTGCTGTAGAAGTGCTTCGTGCAAAGTCTTTCTTTTATTTTCTTGGTCTCTTGGTTTTTGTGAAGTCAAGAGCCGGATCTTTGCCGTTCATGGTTTTAAGAATTTATCCTGTAAAGAATTTGTAGGCGCGTCAAAAAAGTAATTATTTTCTGTCAGTCTCCGGAGGCGTCAAGGTTGCGTGGAAGCTACGAGTTAACTAAACCGGAGACGCTCCTTTAATAATCACCTCCTTCGTGATCTTTTTTTTTGCGAGTTTTGTGAAACTTTCATCTGTATCATTTTCTCTTTGTTTTCTGCCATCAAGGCAGATTTTCCAGAAAAAAAAAATAGTGGCAGTTGTGTAGGACAAACAGTGTCGAAAACACTGGTCATCTGTGATTGATTCTCAGCAACACTCTAGAGAGGACAAAGACGAACTAAAGGCAGTCTTGCATCAATGGACAGTGCCTCATGGTGCGAGCTACGTGAGAACCACGTTGCAGCCAAGCCGCTTTTATCTTTGTTGAGTCGCGAAAAAGGAACGTTCTGTTGCATACTGCATGCGTATGTGCGCATGTCGGTATCAACTTTTTCTTTTTTTTGTTGTTTTCACCTGCCGTTACGTTTCACTCCTTCCTCCCCCCTCCCCTTTTTTTTCCTTTGCTGCGGTGTGCTTTTATTCGTTTTCACGACATTCCATCGAACCATCAACCAAAAAAAAAACAGAGAAAACTCGCTTTTCAACCCGTAACACTTTTCTC
>AUXI01000158.1:0-37590 GCA_000482105.1 Crithidia acanthocephali | reverse complement strand
GAGCAACGCTGCGGATGCCTCTGCCAGCGACAAGGCGGAGTCTGGCACGGAAGAGGCGGAGGAGGCGGAGTTGCTCGCACAGCAGCGCGCCATCTGGCAGGCAGACGAGAAAGCAAGCAAGAAGCGTCGGCAGGAACAGGAGTCGCTGCACCAGGCCATGTTCGACTACAAGCAGGAGCGCATCGCCGCGGCGAGCGAGGAGAAGGACTTGGTCCCCATACACGATGGAGCGGGTGCGTTTGCAGAAGAGAACACCCACCACCAATACCACGCCAGCGGACACGAAGGGATGGCGTGTCGTCTCTCAAGAAGAGGAAGCTGCAGCACAGAACGCACACCAGCAGCGGCGGCTTGCACAGGAGCGCGAGGCGGCGCACACCATCGCCCGTTACTACGTTGGCCACCGATCACGGCAGCACTATGCCGCCTTGCAGCGGGTGCGCGATGAGTATCTCGTAGCGCAGCAGGACATGGAGCAGCACGACGGGCCGGTGCTCGTCAGCGAGCGTCTGCGAGCCGTCAAGGCGCAGCATCCGACGCGGGGGGTGTACGAACGGAAGCACATCCAGTTCGCACCTACGCCAACAATTGTACAGGATTCGAGGGCTTCTTCCTCTTCAACACGTCCCGCCAACGCCTCCGATGCGCTGGACGGCTTCGCGAGGGTTGTCAAGGCGAAGCAGCAGCGTGCGCAGAGGCAGAGTGCACGCGACGCCTACCTCGATGGGTGTGAAGCGGAGGAGCAGGCTGCGCACGAGGACGCCAGTGCCCGCGTGCTGACTGGCTTCATGCGCTCCGCGGGTTCTCGCAACACTGTGCGGACACGTGCAGATGCGGTGCGCAGCTACAACGACGCACGCGTGCAGCAGGAGGCGGAGGCGGAAGCCGGCGATTTCAGTGATCATGACGGCAGTACGGAGGAGGGAGAAGAACGCGACGTGCACGCGCCTTCGCCGAGTGCGCCGGAGTCGTCGCCGCCAGAGATGCACCGCCCACGGACGGCACAAGAGGTCGCTCGCGAGCGCGCGGAGTTGGACCGCCTCACCGCTGCGGAAAAGGAGGAGAGCCGCAGGGAGGTTGCGAGCAACGCATCGTCCGACAAGCCGAAACGCGAACCTCATCAGCTGAGCCCGACGCAGTTAGAGCACGACGCAGAGTATGAGCCAAGTAGCAGTGAGGAGTCCACCCCTGCAGCAGCGGCGGCGGCCGGCGTGCGTGAGCGACGCCGTCCGACGAGTGCAGAGGCACGTGCGTGTCTGCGTGGCTTTGCGCAGAGCGTGCAGGACCGCAAGGAGCTCCGCCGACGCCAAGCCAGCAGGGACGCGTACCTTCGCGACGACCACGCGGCTGCACCCGCAGAGGACACAGCAGAGGCGACGGACGTCACTCCACCCCAAAAGCCGAGGGCCACCGGCGTCGGTGAAGATGTGCCGTCGTTTGCAGATCTCGATGGTATTCGCGACATTTACCGTGCCGAGCGTGCCCAGTATGCGGCACGAATTCTCGACGGCTTCGCAAGGGTTGTCAAGGCGAAGCAGCAGCGTGCGCAGAGGCAGAGTGCACGCGACGCCTACCTCGATGGGTGTGAAGCGGAGGAGCAGGCTGCGCACGAGGACGCCAGTGCCCGCGTGCTGACTGGCTTCATGCGCTCCGCGGGTTCTCGCAACACTGTGCGGACACGTGCAGATGCGGTGCGCGACTACGATGACGCGCGCGTGCAGCAGGAGGCGGAGGCGGAAGCCGGCGATGCCGATGAGTCAGCCGTCACGGCGCACGTCTACGGCAGTGATGTCGGCACTCACATCGGCGCCAACGAAGGCACCACAGAGGCTGACAAGTCTGCGGCGGCGCTGAAGATTCAGCAAGCTTTCCGACAGGCAATGGCGCGGCAGGAGCTGGCGCAGCGACGCGAGGCCCTCCTCGCCCACCTGGAGGAGGAGATGGCGGTGGAGGAGCTGCTGCACACCGCGGCGCTGGCCATTCAGTGCGTCTACCGGGGCCACCGTGCGCGTCAACTGGCGGCCATGGCGACGGTGCGGCGGGATCTGTATCTGCTGTCCCTGCAGGCGGAGACGGACGGCGAGGCGGAGGCGGCACGGACGCCGTCTGCGTCGCCGCATCTTTCACTGACGGAGGGGCAGCTGGAGAGCTCCAGCCCTTTTCGCGACCCAACAGACAATGAGGTGGCAAGCACGGCGGTGGTGATGGAGGTGGACGAGGCGGCGGAAAACGCTTTTCAAAATGAGCTTTGATATCCATGTTTTCTGCTTGCCTTTCTTCTTCTCTTTTTTTTTTCCTGCTATCACGGCATCATGAGTCTCGTGGCGTTCGGTGCATTTTGTGGGTCATGATTCCACAGTGTTTTGAGAGGTGCGACAGACTATTGGTTTGTTGTTGTTTTCAATGAGAGGGGCTTCTGATTGTAGCTTGTAGGTCTTATTTCCCTCTCTCTATCACTTGTGAGTTGTTCCTGCTTTCTGAATCGTTTCTGGTGTTGTACATATCACTTTTCAATGCTATTTCCTCTTTTTTTTTGACTACGATGTACATTTGTCCTCAGTACCTCTTTCGGTTTTTAAATGTATTTCGTCGTTTGTTGTTCCATCTACTTTGAACATGTAAAGCCTCCTTTGTCTTTCTTGCTTGTTGACTTCAGCTAGTTGCTGCGTTGCTTCTCTTTTCTTCTCTTTTCTTTTCTTGTCACAGTCGATGTAGCTCTCATTTTACCGAATGTATTGGAATGCGCACTCGCGTTTCCCCACAAAAACAAAAATAAAAATAAAACTACAACAACAATAAACTAAAGACCAGCAAAGACGCTACACACAACTGAAAAGTTGTTGTGCCTCGTTTTGGGTAAGTCGAACTCTCTTTTTAGCATCAAGAGTGAACGTCACTCGCAGCTGCTGCTACGCCGGCAGGTGAAAAAGAATAGAATCGTAGAGCGTTAAAACCTCTTGGCGCAATTGCTGGGCGTTGGCTTTGTTGAGGTTTTAACGCACACTCACGCCACCGCCATAAAGCACAGCCGACTTGCTTGAGTCTTTCTTTTTTTTTTGTTCTGCCTATGTTACAATAAAGCGCGCGTGTCATGTAAACTTCACTTCTCATCTTTTCTGTTGTTCTTGTTTCTTCACAACAAACGTATTCTCAGTGTGTAGCTCCTTCACTAAACTCAAAGTGAAAGTTGTAGCTTATGTTGTTTGAGCCGTGTGGAGACCTGCTGAAGGATTACGGCGCGTACTGTGAGACGCTGCGGGTGACGGAGCGAGAGGAGGTCTACAGCGCCATCCACACTCGCACCGTCGAAGTGCCGCGGGTGGCAGCCGAGGAGGACCACCGCGATGACGCTGCTACCAGCCCTCGCACCGACGCAGGGGAGAGCCGCGGCTCTGCGACATCGCCCAAGGCGAAGTCTCCGCGCAAGGCAAGCCGGAGTGTCAGCGGTGGACGTCGCAGGAGCTCCGCGAAGAGCACCAACGATGGCGCTGCCAGCGCGGCGGAGGCGGCGGCTGCACCTCCGCCACCGCTGCTGCTCAACGCCAGCCTGACCTCCATCACACTGCACTACCCTGTGTTTTGCCTGAATCAACGTGACATGACCCCGCTGTCCCGCGCCATTCCGCACTGCCCCTCGCTGCTTTCCATCGAGCTCGTCGGCTGCGGGCTGAGTGTGCAGAGCTACATGAAGCTCGTCGAGGCTGTCTACCGCAGCCCTCGCGTCATCTCCGTCGTGGTGGACTTCAACATCCCCTTTATCGAGCACACCCAACAGCGACGCTTCACCGCGGGGCGTGACGTTACCGAAGCCGGCTTTGTCCTCGACCCGACGCTGCACCCACCAAACTACTCCGTTGTTGGCACGCAGGACTTTCTCACAGGGCCGCTGCTCCTCTCCGTGAACACCGCAGCCGCGATGAACGGCGTCGCAGACGGCCGCGGCGCCTCCGTGTGGTCGGCGATTTCACAGGAGCAGGGCTGGAATGCCAGTGCAGCTACTATGCCACCGATTGGTAGTCCGTCCGCCTACTCGGCCCTAGGGGCGGGAGAGAGCTTCACCCCTACCGCGGCGCCGCCTCACCAGCAGCAGCAGCAATCGGAGAGCCGCAGCGGCAGTGTTGCTCAAAGGCTAATGGAGGCCGGCACCGCGCAGGCGCCGGTGTTCGCCGCGCGGCTCTCACAGATCAGCGCCGCTGATGCGGCCGGTGCAGCTGGCTTGGATGCCGCTGCAGCGCGCGGTCTGCTCGGCGTGGCCGCTGGCGTGGCGAGTGGCGCCACCGACGACGACGGAATCAGCAACGTGCTCTACCTCTACCCCACGCAGTACTGCAGCCTCGACCAGCAGCCCACGCCGTTGGAGCTGCAGCTGCAGGAGGAGAAGGAGAAGAAGGGCAAGGTGGACGCGAAAAAGGTCCAGCAGCTGCAGGCGCAGCGCGACAACCTCCGCGCCTTTGACCAGCAGCACCGCGTCCCCGTGCCGCGTTCGTGGGACGGGATTCTCTTCACCGGCATTCACCACCTGAGCCTGCGCGGCAACCACATCGACGACACCACGGCGACGCGACTGGCCCAGCTGCTGATGGACCACCCCCAGTCCCGCCTGGTGTCGCTGAACCTGTGGGGCAACAACATCACCGACGTGGGAGCTGCCGCGCTGGCCCGCATGCTGCGCGTGAACAACGCTCTGCAGGTGCTCGATCTGGGCAACAACCAACTCAGCGATACTGGACTGCTCGAACTGGTCCGTGTGTTTTTGATGCAGCAGGTCACGTCGCAGGAGGAGGTCCTCGCTGCGCGGCGCGCCTTCTTGACCCGCCGCGGCGCCTCCGAGGAGGAGCAGAAGGCCGCGAGTCAACCACTCGTGTTGGCGGACATCCCCAGCTACGAGGACCTCTATGCGCTGTGGTGGCACACGCAGCAGCAGCAGCAGCAGACGGCGCCGGCCGAAGCCGGGCAGAGTCGGCACGACGCCGCGGTTTCCGCCAACGGAGGGAGATCGCTGGTGCCGTCCGCCCTCCCCGCGCCGCCGCTGCGTGACGCGCAGTCAAGCCCTACCGCCGCTGGCAACGCGAAACGAACCCCACCAGTGAAGAACAAGGTGTCCAAGTCGGAGTCCGTCACACCAGCGGCAACGGCTGCCACCGCCGCCGCCGCCGCCGCCTTCCAGACCACCATGCTGTCGTCGTCCGCCGCCCGTGCGGCCAATCGGCCCACCGTCGGCTTCGACAAGGACTGTGTGCGGGTACGTCACATCGCCGATGGCGACGCCGCCGTTCGCATCCCTGGCAACACGGTGCTGGAGGTGCTCAACGTGGAGGAAAACCGCCACGTCACCCTCGCCGGCGCAACGGAGGCAGCGCGGCTGCTGCGGCTGCGGGAGCCGGCGGACGCAGCGACGATGCTCGCGATGGTGGAGGTGCGGGAGGCACCAGGGCTGCCGTCGGGCCTCTTCACTCCCCCCGCCTCCGTCTCCGCCACGCCGGATGGCGCGGCAAAGCGCTCGCAAGCCGCGTCGCACCGCTCCGGCAACGCGGCAGGTGCGCCGTCGCCGTCAGCCTCCGCCAACGTCTCCAGCTCCGGCCTGCCGACGACGGCGGCGGCCACAGTGATTCACGCACCGGAACTGCACTGTGCCGCGTTGCGGCTGCGTGTGTGTGGCGTTCGCAGCCACCGCGAGGCGAATCGGCCGACATGGCTTGAGATGGACGCCGTGCAGGCGGAGCTCAGCGCTGCGCTTGCGGCGTGGACATCCGCCAGCCCCGGGGCTGCGTGACCAGGAACGGGCGTAATCACACAGGGACACTGGAAGCCGCCGCTTGCGACACGAACGCCTGTGGTGAGTGGGTGCCATGTAGCCAAAAAGAACAACAACAACAACAACACCGCATCGCCTGCGGTCCTTTTTCGTCTCACGAACGAGTTGAATGATGTACAGTACATCTGAGGAACAGGAGAGTGTAAGCATCTCACGGGTCCTCTTTTTCTTTTTTTTTATCTCCGCCCCACGTCTCGGAGCATTATGTAAAACTTTCTAGTGCCACTACATCCGTGGCTTCAAAATCGCAAGCAATAGAACAGGCGAATCAAACACCTTTCTTTCTTTTTTTCCCCTTTCGTTCCTGTCACGAATGAGCAGGACATGTACTGGCATAGAGACATCGCAAAGAAAACAGCAGCACAGGAAACTCTTGCACGGCAAGAGTCATCGTAGCGAAGCTAAACACGGTGACGGCATTGCTCGAGATCTGCGTATGCTCTTGTCTTGGCTGGCCGCCACACTCGCACACGAAAGCTGTGCATGGCTTTTTCGATCTGTAGGTCGGTCAGGCAAGCACGTTTGGGGCCACTCATCGCCAAAAAAAGAGTCTTTTAGCACTTCCTCGCGTGACGACTACTCTCCCTCCCAAACCACATCTCTTCCTCTCACCCTCTTCTCTTCCATTGCCCGCTGACAGTATTCGCAGCGTGTGCTTGTGCAAAGAGCAACATACACACACACAAAAAAAAAACAATTTCTCAGACTATAGGTTTATTTGTATCACAACAGTAGTAGGATAGCAACCCGAGGAATTCCGTAGACTCTACTATCCCTTAGCATAGTTGCACGTAGTAGTACGCACAAGTGAAATCGCCGCCGTCATCATGTCCTGGAGAGCTCGCTTTACCCCCTGCGTGGCCTCCCTCACGGTGTGGCTGAACCCGAAGGACCCCAACTGCTTTGGTGTGCGCAACTGGTGGCGCAACAACCTGCCCGAGCTGCAGCTGCTGAACCCGTTCTGCACCTTTACCGTGCAGGAACTCTCCTTTGGTGAGCCGCACATGTACGTCAACTACACCCCGACGGACCAGCGCATGATCCGTCTTGCCGGCGCCACGGAGGAGGAGTGCGAGGAAGTGATGGAGGCCTGCATCACCTACGGCATGAACCACGCCATCATTGAGCGGCCGCGCACCGACGACGGTGGTGATCTCATTAACCAGCCCGCCATCACGTCGTTTGGGTACACGGAGAGCTTCACAGCAAAGCTCGAGGTATCGCCGCCGGCGGATATTGGTCAGAAGACTCCGGAAGGTGTGGATGATCCGGGTCAGAAGCCGCGCATGTACCCTCGCAACGTGGGCTGCAAGCTGATGCCGTAGATAGCAGTCGACGGTACTGTGGCTCACATGCACACGACGTGTTTTACCTCTTTTTGATTTGGTTTGTTTGTGAGTGCCTCTCTTTGTGTAGTGCATTGAAGTCGTTTCTTTTGGGTTTGTGCATGAGACTCCAAAACATTTTTACTTTATTCATGCTTTTTTTTCTCGCGCTCTCTGCTCTTTTGTTTTAGCGCTGATCTGTTTTCTCTTTTCTATTTTCTACAATAATACTTAGCGTATTAGTTCCCTTGGAGAAAAAAGGCATTTGATCGATGGTGAATTGCTATGATTGCTTTTTCGTTGTTTCTACCCGATAGTACTTGCAGGGCTGTTTTGCTTGCTCTGCAACTCAAAGAGTGCGTGCGTGATCGTTTTCGTGCGTGACTGCGTTTGTCTCACTCGTCTACAACACTGAAAATCAAAGTATTGTGTGTTCATTTCTCATGCGTGGATGGTGCCTCTCTCGTGCAGCTGCGTAGCGGTTCAAAAGACAAGACGCTTCGTTGAGCAGAAAACGTGCTGCATCGCTTTTGGAGCGGTCTGAGGACGCGCCACAACACTGACATGCACAGAGGATGCTTCTGACAAGCCATGTAACTGCTGAACATCGGTTTCTGCTACTCGCAAGAGTGCGCAATTGCGGTCTTCGTACTGATTGCACTGGCGAGCAGCTCTTCTTCTGAGCTCCTGAATATGTATCAACTCCTCTTTTTGTTTTCTGTTCTTTCTTCTTTCTTTCAAAACTCTACCGAGTTCTCCTTCCTTTTTCTTTTTTTTTCTATTGAATGCTTGCAGCGCTACACAAGCACTACCTACTCCCTTTCCTGGCTAGCAGGGGTGAGGGAAAACAAGCTCAGTGAGGTCAACGGGGAGCTCATAGACAGCAAAGGCGAGAAGCCAATAGTTGTTCCTCGTGCTGCAAAAGCTCAAAATCAGCCGTTGGCGCTTTACTCCACTTTCGCAAACATGGCCACGCCATATGCCATTTACGTGAAGCAGTTTACGGCGCGTCTGCAGGCACGCGTGCACCAGCAAACGTTTGCCAGCGTGGTGCAGCACAGCGAGCGCCACATCCCAACGTGGGAGGGCACCGTTGCAGATGCCCGAATGGTGGAACTCAATGAACTCGTCAACCTACACCGACGCACCTACGAACCGTCGCTGCGGAGCAAGGCGCTCGCCATCTTGCAGACGCTCCCGCTCAAGTCCACGAATGAGGACCCGCACTTCACGCATGCCTTCGCAGGGCTGCGGGCGTGTGCGTACTTCCACGCCGTCGACGCCCCTGCCACCTACAACTTCATCAACCACCTTACCCGGCACACGTTCCTGCTTGACGGACACAGCATCTTTGACTTTTATCGGGCGCTCGAGCGGATGCAGCACCCGCAGGCGAGAGAGATTATGCAAATCCTGCTGCCCCGCATCCGCGAAGTGACCGACGACCTCTCCATCTCAGAGGCCCGACTCATCACGGAGTTTCTGGCAAACCTGAACCTGCTGGATACCGAGCTGGCGCAGAAGCTGGTGACGGTGATGCAGGGCGGCCTGCAGGACATCACCGTCACCGAGCTGTCCCGCTGCGTGCATACGGTGGAGCTGATCAGCGCTGCCGAGGTCGCACGTGCGTTTGTCACCGCCGCGGGCCCGCGCATCTGCCAGGTGTTGCAGGAGTCCGTGGCGCAGCGGCACTACTACAAGATGCTCTACTTTACGCAGGCGGAGGCCCACCCTTTCGCTGGCTCCTCAACGGTGGACGCGGATGCTTCGCGTGCGAGGACCGGCGTGGTTGGTGCGGGTGTGTCGTCCGCGGAGCTGCAGGCTTTTCTCCTTGAGGAGCAGCAGGCCGCCTTCCGTCTTTCCCAGGCGGTGAGTCGAATTGTTGCGCACCTCTCCTGGGGACCTCGAAGGGTGTTGAATGCGCTGGTGCGCACGGCCGTCGTGTGGAGTGAACCAGACACGCTCGCCGCGCCCTCGTCGTCCACGCACCATGGAGAAAGCGGTCACCGCGCTGTGGATGGCGACGTGATGGACAAGGAGGTTCCTGCTGGCATCTTTGCAGACGCGGAGAAAGCGGACTACGCGGAGTACATGCAAAAGCTGCCGCAGCTGCGGCGTACGCAGCTGTGCAACGTGCTGAAAGCCATGCACTTCAGTTCCTACCGCCATCCCGCCGGTCTGCGCCTGCTCTCCGCTCGCGTCGCGGCCTCTGACAAGGTGAACGTGCAGAGCGCAGGCTCCACGTGGGTGGTAGATGAGCTGCCGCTGGCGATTGAGGCGGTGGCCTACTTCTACGCCACTGACTGCCTCCCCGCAGTGCTGTCGATGGTCGAAGAGCTGCTGGCCGGCCAACTGGAGGCGACCGACGCTGCTCTGCGAAGCAAGATGACGTCTGCGGCACCGCAGCCGGTTGTGCTAACACGGCAGCAAAAGATCACGGCAGAGGCGGTGCTGCTGCGCACGCTGCTGAGCTGTGCGCGGCTGCTCTCCGCCTGCGAGGTGAGCGTTGCACCACTGCCGCCTGCCACCACCACCGCCACTGCCACCGCCACAGCAGCGAGAGCGCTACCCTCCCAGCGTCCTGTGACACCGGAGGCAAAGCGGGAGCTCTGCCGGCACATGGTACGCCTGGCTACGTCGCCGCTCTTGCAACTCTATCTGCAGCACGCACGTGCGATGGGGGGACAGGGGCCGGGTGTACTCTCGCGATCAGATCGTCGCACCATCGCCGGTGCTGCGCACGTGCTGTACAGCATCGTGACGCTCTTTCACTCCATTTGTGCGACATCGACGGCCAAGAGCTTTGAGGGCGGCGCGTTGTTGCTGATGGACGCAGACTCGCTTGCCTCGTTGCGTCGGGCGATGCGGGAGTTGGTCAAACTGACACAGACGGTGGCGGAGCGTCGGCCGGATGCGCTGACGAAGGAAACCGCCGCAGAGGTTCAAGAGGCACTTACTCTGTTGCGGCAGCATCCTGAGTGGCTGTCTGACGCATGAGGACGTCAATGCGAGAGGCTGCCTCGCTGGATCGGGATCGTTTCGATATCATCACAGAGGACGTTTTTTTTTGTGCCGGGTGGATTTGCTTTAACTTCTTTGTTTTCTTATCTTCTACCAGCATTGCTCAGCGGAGGCGCAGCGGGGCAATCCAAGAAAAAAACAAACAAACAACAGAATGAAACATGGAACTTACTGCCGCGAAAGACTTGCTGCCAGAGAAGCCCGGCCACCACACACACACACACACAAAAGAAAAAGTGTTCACTGTTTTTCAATGTCCGGCTGTGTGGCCGATACGGTGTGTGTTTCCCCGTCCAACGTAGTCTCTTCTCTCAACGGAGCGAACAACCGGTGGCAAGGAACGGAAGGCTCATTTTCCTTTGTCGCTTTCGCCGACAAAAGACAGACGTTTCAAACCTCATTCAATGCTGTCAGTTCTAACCACCGTTCTTGCCCTTTTTTTTTCTTCTTCTCGTAGTTTAAGGTAAACAACACACTCGCACATCCAAAAAAAAAAGTGTCGCAGTGCGCATCGCACTTTGTCACTACTCCCATTCATCGCTTCACCACTTGTTGGTGTTCCTCTACTGCTCGTTGCTCGTGCAGCTTTCGTTTTTGTGTTTTCTGTTTTACCTTTTAGTGCACTTGGCACCGTTCACTTGAACGCTTTTTTTTTCTGTCTCCCGCGTTTCACGGATTACCGGCAACGCACGTAAACACTCTTTGGCGGCCATGTTCTCGAATGAGCAGCTGACGAGTCCGGATTTCGATGAGGTGGCGTACCTGCGTTACGCTCTCCGCGCCTCCAGCTACAGCACCGAGCACGCCCGGCTGGAGCACTGCATCGCGGAGGTGAAAGACGGCATGCAGGCCATCCTAGCCGATCACGCGGACGAGTTGATCGACCAGGCGCGCTGCACGCACAAAGCCCAGCGGGAGGTCACCAGCGTGCGTCAGAGCACCGACTCTCTCCAGAAGGCCGCGGGGCGGCTGCGTCTGATGATCGAGGAGCCGTACCTCCAGCTGCAGAGCCGTGTGCGGGAGCTGGAGGCGACGCAGGAGGCGATGCAGCTGCTGCAGTCCACGTTGCGCTTCTTGTCCCTCACCGGTCGTCTGCAGGAGCAGCTGGCGGGGACGCCGAACATTGACATCATCCGGGCGTCGTACACGTTGAAGGAGCTAGAGGAGGTGTTGCAGGATGACGCAATTCGCTCCCTGCAGGTGGTGGATGCGCAGCTGCCCGCCGTGGAGCGGTACGCCACGACCATCCGCAGCAAAGCACACGACCTGCTCGCCATGACGGAGCTGACCTCCCCACCACATGCAAACGGTGCGGCTGGCCCTCCCACCGGTGCCGCTGCTACCGGGGCAGCAGCCAGCACCTCGCGCCTTGCAGCCAATGTCAGCACCGGGTTGCAGTGCGCTTACGTGTTGCGCATGCTGTCCCGCACCGTGCAGGGCTTCATGACGGAGCGCCGTCGCGAGGTGCTGCGGACGGTCATGCGGGAGCTGGACGCGCAGGCCATCGAGGAGCACATCTCAGCCGAGTACGAGCGCCTCTCCCACAGCTCGCCCGGCAACCACAACAGTGGCGGCGGTGGTGCTGCGGTGTCGGAGCAGGCGGTCACGGCGCACGTCGTACTCGAGCACATCCAGAAGACACTCTTCATTGCAGTGCAGCACACCCAGTGCGTCATTCTTTTGTGGCGCCTCATCTTGCAGAAGCGCGATGCACAGACGCAGGCGCCATACCTCGCCTCTATCGAGTCGCCCGTGCAGCTCCTCGTGGAGTACTGGACGACAATCACCGAGAAGCTGCGGGAGCGGCTGGGCAGCCTGCAAAAGCGACACGCCATCCGCCTCGCGCTCGCCACCGCCTACCCGCGCTTTCACCACCTCGTTGCGAGTTTCCTCAGTCGGACAGACACCGCTGGCGTGGCGGAGACGGCCATGGCGGCTGGCGGGGGCAGCGGCGTCGGGTCTGGCGGAGGCCCCAGCGGAAGCACCGGGTTGGCCGCCGTCGCCTCTATTCACGTCACGCAGTGTGGCATGGGCGACTTCCTGGACGTGATTGACCTCGTCGATGCCGCCATCCGTTGCGGCAGCAGCAACGCCGGCGCTGAGGGCGGCACCGGCGACCTCTCCACTTTCCACACACCTGCCAAGCCGCAGACCACCACCACCTCTGCTGCCCCGCGCACCGACACCCAGGATCTGCGGCACACGTGGCTGGCGCAGGTCACCGACGACGTCCGCGACGCCTTCCGCACCTACGTGATGGACCGCCATCGCGAGTTGATGGGCGGCGTTCTCGGTCGACTAGCCGGCGTGCTGCCTGCCTCCGCGGCGATGGCGGGTCAGCCGGCGGCGGTGGCGCCGGTGCGGATGCAGGGCATCCGCCGCCCCGCCATCCCGCCCCAGGCGAACGCGCTGGACCTGGCCGCCTACACGCGGATGATCACGCAGGAGGTGCAGCTGTTCCGCCAGGACCCGCAAACGATGGAGGTGTTGCTCGATTGTATCCTGGCCTCCCTCCGCCAGGTGCGGGCCAAGTTTAGCGATGCGATCAAGAAATTCCCCCTGCCCCCGCTGCCGGCTATCACGGCGGCGCCGACCCTGGTGCAGGTGTTACACCTCTGCATCGCAAACGGGTGCACCACGCTGGCGTACGACTGCACCACCGTGCTTGCCTGCGTGCCGCAAGTTGCAGGCTGGGGAGGCGGCGCCGCCGGCGGCAGCAGCAGCACCAATCCAAACAGCAGCAGCAACACTGTCAGTGCAGCGGATGCCAGCAGCCGTGGCGGCCACGGCCGCCATGCAGATCCGTACGCCGCGGTGTTGGAGCAGCTGGGCAACAAGCGGATGGAGCTGCAGCAGCTCATCTACGCCTTCCACGAGATGAGCGAGCGCGCCACGAAGCCGTTTGCCGACTCGGCCCTGGCAGTGCTGCTGCCGACGTTGACGCAGGCAACGGACAACGTGCTGCGCAACGAGCTGGCCGTGTGCGCTGCGGCCGCCACGTCTGGCAACAGGGGCCGTGCGTCGCCGATGGTGGGTGGCGGAGACAGCCGCACCGCGTTGGTGCAGCTGCAGTCGCAGTGCCGTCAGTTCACCGACCGTTTCTTCTTCTTGATCGACCCACGCACCTCAGGGTGGATGGAGGCGTGTCAGGGCATGACAGACTCGCTGCTGGCCCGTCTGCTGGCCCGGGTGGCCACCACACCGCCACCACCACCAGCGCAGCAGCAGCAACAGCAGTCGCCAGGCAGCGTTGCGACGGCCTACGCGCACACGCTGCAGCTCATCATGCCGGCTCTGCTGCAGTACGTACAGGTGATTCAGTCGGCCGGGGCGGTGGGCCGCACCACCTCGCTGCTACGTGGCTGCGTGCGGCAGGTGGAGGGCTTCTACGAGGCGTGCGGTGGACTGGGCAGAGACGCCGCGTCTGCTGTGGCGCTGCAAGCGACTCTGATGGACCGCCTGCGTCCGCCGGTGCCGCCCTTTTTCGCGAAGCTCCTCGTCCTGCAGTACGGCCTCTTCTGTGGTGCAAACAGCTCCGATAGTGCTGCTACGACGACGACGGCGCTGACGCTGGCGGCAGCGATGAACGTACCGGAGCAGGCGGTGGTGGAGAAGGTGGAGGCGGTGCTGCTGGCGGAGAGCGCCACGGCAGGGGCGTCGCCGACCACTGCGGATGCGGCGTCGAAGTCGGTGGAGGGCAGCGGAGGGAAGGGTTTGGTGGAGAGCGCCATGGAGGCGTGTTACGGACGGCTGATCGCCGGAACTGCGGCGGAGGTGCAGCCGCAACTGCGGGAACTGTGGACCTTTGCTGAGGCCAAGTGACGCCTGTTTGAATCGGTGCTTCTCGATACGAGTAGCTGGACACATACGCAACGTTGCTCATTTTCTCAACAACACTAAACACGAGAACGATAAGAACGGCAGAGCCACACACACAAAAAAAGGTGTCTACGCAGGTCAACAATGTTCTCGTTCACCTTGGATTGTGGAAGGCGACCTTCACGCGCTTTCGCAGCGATCGGTAGCAAAGGAGAGAAGAGGGAAAAGAGAAAAATAGAGCGCATCTTGAGTGAATGCGCAGGTTGAAGGTGTTTTTTAGCAAGCAAATGAACTACCACTTTGATGCCGTGATTTCTCCCTCAATAGATGAAACAGACACCTGCATGGTGCTTGATTTCGTTGCCTCTTTTTTTTCTGTCATTCTTCCACTGTCCAAGCGCTTCTTCATCTCTGCGTTCCTTTTTCTCGGTAACCGCTACATTACTTGTGTGGTATCTTTCCTCTGATATAGAATGTGACCACAAAGAAAACAAACGAACCCACGAGGCGACCCTTTCTTTTGCCCCCTTTCAAACGAACACGCGTTACCACCGTATTCGTACGAGGAGCAACCAAGCTTGTTACTGCTCTTCGTGAACAGCGCATCGGAGGCTTTCCCCTCACGTTTGGGCGTTCCTGTGCTGTGCTGTGCTCAAGCTCCTGTCCTTCGGGACTTCACGTACCACCAAACCACAACGCTTTTTTTTCTCATAATACTAACACGCTTCCCCACTCGTCCTTTTCCTCATTTCTTGTTTTCAAGTAGTTCAGACTTTGCTTCCTTTTTTACTTTTTCGCGAAGCGAAGTTTGACATCAAAACGTTTATCCAAGACAAAATATATATATATTTTTTCGTTCTCCACGTTGTACTCATTCTTCTGAGACACGCCCACACACACACACACAAAGGAGAAACCACTCAGCCGCTCTACTTTTGGGCTTGCACCCCGAACAATCGGCCATCAACAACTCTTTTACTTGAGCTGAGCGCATAGCCGATCTTACGGTGGCGGTTAACATTCGGTGAGCATCAAGTGGGTGAAACATACATTCGAGGACACCAAAAAAAAAATAAGAAAGCTACATGCTTTCATCTGCTTCTCTCTTTTCTCTCTCTTTTTCCTTTGAAAACGTCTAAAACAGTAGTGTTTCGACAACAAAACGGATAGGAAAACCAATTTTTTTCTTTCTTTATAAGTCTTTTTTTTGTGTGTAATCGCTTGCGCTTCCTGACGACCTGGGCAACCCTTTCTCGCTACTTTGTTGCTTGACGACTCTCGGCTTTGCTTGTCTCACGTTGGAAGAACCCAACACAACACCTTTCTCTTCTCGTCTTTTTTTTTTAAATATTTCATTACGATCGACTATTGGGTGTGACGTATTCGTCTTTCTCTTCGCTTGTTTCGTTTTCTGTGTGCAGCCGACTTTCTTTTTTTCTTGCAACTCGTCTTGAGCATTGTCGACTACTACCACCATTTCTTGTCTCTTCTTTTTTTTTTTTTAGATATCTTTACTTTTCCTTCCCTCTGGCTCTATCTGCATTTTTCTCTTGTCTTCTTTTTCTTCTTTTGCCCCAAATCCGTTTTTCCCATAAAGGGAGGACCTACCATGCTTTCCCATCGACCACTGTTGTGGGCCTCTTTGTTGGCCCTGGCGCTGCTGCTGCTGGTCCTACTCGGCTGCAACTCGCGTGGCGATGTCACGCGACTTCCCCGGCACCGCGTCGATGACTTCGAGAACGACGCAGACGCCAAGGACACGGCATCGACACCGCTTCGTCCGCCAGCGGAGCCGTGGGATCTAGAGCAGCAGGTGTACTGTGGCGATGCAAACGACGAGCAGCCACACCTGCTGCCGTACGACAACGACCACCCGGCAAACCTGAAACATGTGCATCTTTTGGCCGGTGAGAAGGTCTCCACGGAGCAGCCGAACGTTTCGTTGATGGTGTCCTTAGTGCCTACCCTGACAGAGATGACGGAGGCGGAGTGGGTGGACGTTGCGGTGCCGCCAGTCTTGACAGACTTTATCGAGATTCGCACGTCGAAGCTCGTCTCGCTGGCGCAGATTCTCCACGCGGACACCAGCCTTTCCTCTGACGACCGCCGTCAGTTCATGGAGCGTCTGCTGGTCAATGTGAATGCCGTGACGCGCGTAGGCGACAAGCTGTGTGGTGAAATTAACGCTTATGCGAATCGCGTGACCAGCCGGGTATTGGAGGGGAGCGACGCCGACGCTTCGCTGGATGCATCGCTCGCGTCATCGTCGGATCAGGTGGAGGAGGTGACAAACGACCCAGCCGACATCTACGATGGCAAGGAGGATCCGCTCCGCAAACAAAGCCGAGCAAGAGCGAAGCGGGTGCGCATGGCAGTGTTGATTGATCTGAAGAAACGCAATGCGGGGTGGCGGGAGGCGGTGCGGGTGTGTCGCATGCTGGTCTACAAAATGGAACATTACCGTCCCATCTTAGACGAGCTGTTGCACATAGAGGCTCACGGGAAGACACACGTTAGGTGAAGGCTTTTTTTTTTTTTTACAAACACTCGTGCGGATCACAAAGAGCGTGGGCTACAATCAAAGCCGTGAATCTATCTCGGTATTTCGACGTTAATCGACGTGTTTCCTGTTCTACCTGTCAAACAGGATAGCTATCGAAGAGCTCTTTTCGTTCAATAGCCTTATTTGATCTTTTACCTTTTTTTCCCCCGCTAAAGCTAAGCGATTAATGCTCAAATCAATTATTTTTGATCGACTGTAGTCCTTACACCCGTCTTTTCTAACCATCTCAACGACGTTCCCTTTCGTTTTCTTTCTTGTTTCTTTTTTATCACTTAAGCAATCGAAAGGATTAACGTTTTTCTTCGAAAAAGTGCATCACGTGCACCCAATGTACTGCTTTCATCATTGGCTCTGTTTCTTTTTTTCGCTTCATCTCTCACGAATTCTTCAACGATCGCAGGCAGCTCCCGCGTAAACGAAAGAAAGAAAGAGAAAAAGCAGCCTCTCTACGTGATTTTACACCGTTCGCAGACCCCAGTATAGGCGTTCGATGTAGGCTAGTAGAGATCTAGCACATAGGCACTGTTGTTGTTCTCACACGCGCGCGGCGGCGAGACTGGCAAAGGAGGGAAGTGAGATGAGTGCGCGACGTTTGACTTGGCAAGTGTCGCAAGGCACTCTTGCTGTTGCTGACTTCAAACCAAATCGAGATGAAACGGTAGTTTTGCTTAGATTGCCGCGATAGGCCTGGAGGAGCAGGCAGAGCAAATAGTTGAGCGTTTTTTTAATACGCGGCACGAATGCTCGCCACAAGTGTATGCGTCTGTGGCAATGGATTGCCTTGTGAGAAGTAGCCTGTTGCTGCAGAAGCTGAGAAAGCCGTTGCCAAAAACAACAACAACAAAAAAAGGTTATCTCTTTGCAAAGTGTTTGCAGTACTGTGGAGCATCCCAGCTATTCATCTACTAGCCCCTCTTTTCTCTGCCCCCAATTTCTTTTTTTATTTATTTATTTATTCATTCGGAGAGAGAAAGAAAAAGACAGTGACGGTGTACAAATCAAAACCTTTTTTTTGTACCAGATTCCCGAGTTCCTTGTCTGGAAACTCTCCACTGCACTTCTCTTTTTTTGTTGTTACTCCTCACGCTTTACTGAGTGACGTTCAGCATGTCTGAGGTGCTGGTGCGACAGCTGCAACAGGTTCTCGCACCATGGGATCTGCTCAGCGAAGACGGCAGCGCCACCACTGCCGCCAGCAGCAGCAGCCCCGCGGACCCACATGCACGAGAGGAGGCCACGACGCTGAACAGCTGGGCTGGGACCTCGTCGCAGGACGCCATTGCACACGCGCGTGCCGCCACCACCAGGCTCGAGCTGGCGCGAGCGGCGCTGGCCCTCTTCGCGTCCAACGCCGGCGCCTTCCGTCCTGTCCTCGTGAAGGTTTTTCGCTTCCTCTTCGACCACATCGACAGCCTGCGGGATGAGCTGGCCCATCAGTCGATGCAGCAGCTACTGTGGCAGCAAGGGGAGACGCTACGCACCGCGAATGGCGGGCCATCTGGCACGCTGGGAGTGGAGGGCAGTACACCGGAGGAGCAGAATGCCGTGGTGGCGGCGTATGAGAAGGTGCGCATGACGGAGTCCCGCATGGCCGCCTTGGTCGAAGAAGCCTCGGTGCAGCGCGATCACTTCAAGTCGCAGATCGAGGCGCAGCGGAGGCAGCAGTACCACCTGGAGGACCTCCTGCAACACCAGATGGAGCTGACGCAGACGCTGCTGGACCACCGGCTGCGACAGGAGCTCGTTGGGGGCGGCGGTGGTGGCGCAGGGGCTGTGCAGGGTGGCGCTGGAGCTGACGCCGCTGCTCCTGCTGCTGTTGCCGGCATTGCCGCTACCTCAGCAGGCGGAGGTGGGAGTGGTGGAAGCGGCCCACGCGTTGCCGCTGCTACTGGTGCTGCTGCAGGTGGTGGACAGGGCAGCGCACCCTTCGATGTTGCTTCCTCAATTTCTGCGTCGCGTGCTGCAGCCCCTGCATCTCAACAGCCTACTGGTGCCGCTGCCGACGCGGACTCTGCGGAGCATGGACGCCGGCCTGCGGAGCGCCGTGACGCGGCCTACGTGCAGCGCCTCATCCAACGTGCCGACCGCGAACTGACGCTGGAGAAGACGGAGGATCAGCTGCGTGACCTGCGCGCTCAGCAGGACGAGCTGGAGAACAAGGTGCAGTCCCTGCTGAAGCTGAACACCAAGTACGCGCGGCAGTGCGTGGAGCTGTCGGCCCGTCTCAGCATCATCCACGAGAACAACATTGCCCTCGCTGCGGACGTGCAGCTCTTCCAGCGAGACTACATAAAAGAACAGCAGCGGTCCGCCAATTTACAACATGCACTGCTCGTGGCACGTGGCATCGTGCTGACCACCTTGCAGGTGCAGCCGGGCTACGCAGTGGATGAGGCGCAGGAGCAGCTGGACGAGATCGACAAGTCTTCTGGCAGCCCAACGTGGAAGCGGCCGGACGGCGACGAAGACACCAACGGCAGCAGCAACAGCGCAGCGCAGCACCGCAGCCGCTGGCACGGGCAGTCAGAAAGAGTCCCCGATACAGCATCTAGCGCGACTGCTGGTCCCACCGGCAGTGCCGCCGATCCACCACTGCTGCAGCTCGATGCGGCCGATGAGCTGGACGAAGCGCTGCGCGTTGTGCCGAGCCTCGATCTGCGAAAAGAGCTGCAGGCGGTCCTGCAGGTGGACGACGTGGACCACAGCGGTAAGGTGAAGGCCGCGTTACTCAAGCTGCTTGAGCTGCAGGTGCAGATGAAAGCGCAACAGCGTGACAGTCTCGGTGCTGCGATGGCCACCACGGCGGCGACCGCGCACGACGGCACGCCTGGCTGGCTGACGATGCCGTGTGTGCACACTTGGGCCGCGCCGTACGGCCTGCGAACTGCCGTCCCCCGCCACCTCCGCAGTGGGGTGACGGTCCCACTGCTGTTCCTGCACCCGGTGCTCGCCGAGGCGTTCGTGCATGAGCTGCTCTCACAACGGCAGCAGCTGCTCGCCTTTGCGCAGGCACAGGTGACAGAAGCAAGTACGCGTGTTTCGCCGGGTGAGGCGAGCCTGGCGGAGCAGCACGCTGGGCGTGGCGCACAAGCCGGTGCAGAGCTGCAGCACGTCGGTGCTCTCGCCACCTCGAACACCTTTGTCACCTTCGCCGACTTCATCGAGCTGTTCATCTTGGTCGTGTGGCTTAACCGGGCGGACCGTTACTTGCCGCTGCTGCCGTCATCGGAGCGGACGCGGTTGGAGGAGGAGGCACGCATCCGCGAGGAGGCCCACGCACGGCGGGTGTCACGGCTGATCACGAAGAGCACGTCGACCACCACCGCGGCGGGGCGTAACAAGAGGCTTGGCGCCGTCCGGGATAGTCGGCTGGCGGCGATCACGAAGGCTCGTGTCTCGCACACGTCCTTGTGGGAGCTGCGGCACGTGCTACACCTTGTACGTCCATCAACGGAGTCAGCCCACCTCCCTTTCGAGGGACTGCAGCTCACGTATGCACTGGATGCGGCGTCGCTGCAGGCAAATGCCGGCCCGTTGACGTACGCCTACGGTCTCACGTCGCGTGGGAGGCGTGTGAGGTGCTCTTTTACGTTCTGCGAGCCGAGCGGGCGACGCTGCTCGCACTCTGCCGCGCCGTGGATGCCGCGATGGTGGCACACGCCCGCCGCAAACACCGGCCCGCCGGCCCAGCAGCGGAGGAGCGGCGCCTCTCGGACTCTCTCCCCACCACGGCTGGCGTCGCGGGTGACAGACCGGCGGAGGAGTCGAAAGGTGCGTGGCCGGGCAGCCAGGCGAGCAGCCTCCACGGGTGGATTCCGACGGTGCAGTTTATCCGCATTCTCCTCGTCATGTACCCCGGCTACCCGCAGCGCAAACTCGAGCAGCTCATTGCGGCGGCCGTGGCAGGTGGCACCACCGGCGGCACGGAGTCTCCTGCGACGCTCTTCTACGAGACTTTGCTGCCCGGCCGCATGCTGCCCGGGCCGACCGCCGCCGCCACCGCTGCGGACTCCTCCGTGGCCACCGGCACGCACTTTGCCAGCCTCTTTTATGCCGCCATCTGCGACGATGCGCTGGCCTCGTTGCAGGTGGTGGAGGACAGCGTGTACGACTTCGTGCGAGGGCAGCAGCAGCAGCAGAGCGGCGGAGGGGCGGAGGCCTTTTCGGCGAGTTCGACGAACCTCTCCGGTGCGGCGGGTGATGTGGGCGGTGGGACGGCCTCCGTCACGGCGCGGCAAATCACCGCCAACGCCTTTCTCGGCCTTCCGCGGGCGGAGGCACTGCAGTGGGGGGCGGGACTGCGCAACGCGATCAATCGCTGGCCGCGCCTGCGCAGCACCATCGCCGACCCAGGCAAGACGTCGTCGGGCGGCGACGCCTCCCTGACCAAGGCACCGGAGGTGACGGAGGCGGATAAGGTGTCGACGGTGGCCCGTGTGCCGGCTGGCGAGGTGATGCCCTATCTGCGTCGCAACGTCATTGTGCGGCGGGGGCTTTTCATCAACGCAGAGACCACCGCGAACACGGCAGGTGGTGCGACTGCTGCCACCGCAGCACGGCCGTCCGTTCCGGGCTTGTCCTCACCGACGGTGACCAAAGCGGCTGCCATGGCGGACACCTCCCTCACCTCCAGGTCGTTCCCCAGTCGCGCAGCTGGCGTGGTGGGGAAGGCATCTCCGGTGGGTTCCCCAAACTCGCTGCTGCCCTCCACGGGACACGTCGACGACTGGACGCCGGCGCAGCGGGAGCTGCTGCAGCGGTGGGAGGCGCAGTGGGCGGCCTACAGCGGCGTCTCTGGCGGTGATGGTGGCGCGCGTGGGGAGACTGGCCACGCTGCCGCCACGGCCACCACAGCGAGCAGTGCGTCGCTGGTGGGCGGCGATGGCAGCGGCGGCTTCGGTGACGTCGACGGCGGCCCGTCACATGCAGTGGAGTTTGTGGAGCTGTTGCAGCACCTCGACCCGTATCGCACCCGGCCGTGGGGCAGCGAGTTGGTGAGCCGCGACAGCGCCGTGTTGCACCCGCTCGACTACGCGGCGGACTGGCCGGCGGAGACGCTCGGGCTGGCGCGCCGTGACACCGCCGAGACGGCGACGGACGCTGCGCTGAAGCTGGCGTTGTCGAAACCGGGAAAGAAGACGCTCAAGAAAGTGGGTGGTGCCCGGTGAGGTGCGTTGCACGGAGGATTTCGGCTCTCGTCCACCACCTTTTCTTGTCCTCGTGTCGCGCGGAAGGCTGCGTCACCATTCGCAGAGACTGAGAAGCAGGACGTCGGAAAAAAAAAAAACGTCCATTTCCACGCTGTCCATCAGCGTTTTTCATTTCAAATGTAAACTAGCAGGTTTAGTTTTAGCACCTGTTTGCGTTTCTACCTGACACAAACTTGTTTAAAAAAAAGTATTAACCATCCAAATGAAGCTCGACCACAGGACACGAGCGTTTCTCAAGACATTTCGCGTTGGCATAGGTACTTTCTTTCGTAAAAGCTCGCTGCTCGTCGAGGAGCACAACACTAGCAGAAGCGTCAGAAAAAGGACATCAGAGAGCCAAAAAAAAAAGAACACTATTCTCCTTGCTGGAACGAAGGATATGTGGTTTCCAATCATAAGCGGAGTTAATGCGCACCAAGTCTATCTGTCACTCACTCGTTTACTTCGACACACCAGTTCTCCTCGTATCGGCTCTATTTTTTCTTCTTCTTTTTTCAGCACAGGCTTTACTTGCCAGAACCTCACTATACACCTTTGTACACTCTTTACGAAGATACACCCTAATTATTATCACACACAAGCACACTTACACCGGCACGCAGGCAGGCAGGAAAAAAAAAAACACGCACACAAGCAACGTCGGCATGTCAGACGAGAAGGTAAAGATCCTCGTCGTGGGGCCGTCGAAGAGTGGGAAGACCACTGTGACAAACTTTCTCTGCGGCACGCGCGAGACGCCGACGAGTAAGTACTACGAGACGAATCCGCTGCGCATTGTGGAGACGGAGATCGAGCTGGACACCACCAGCCTCAGCGACCGCCGCGTCGTCTTCTCCGGCGGTGACGCGAAGACGAGACGGGCAGTCGTGCAGATCTGGGACCTCGGCGGTAGCAGCAAGCACCAGGCGGGGTGGCCCGCGGTGGCCGACAAGGCGGACGGCATTATCTTTGTCTTTAATCCGGAAGTGAAGAACAGTGAGAAGGAGCTGTCGCTGTGGCACAAAACTTTCGCCGTCAACCAATCGGAGCTAGACGCGGCTGGCAACTTTGCCGTTCGCGTACCTGACAAGCAGTGCCTCGTCTTTGCGCACCACTCCACTCCGCCAGCAAACGCCGCGGGCACGGGGCTGCCGACGATGCCGAAGGGCTTAGAGAAGATTAAAGTGCTAGAGACCTCCCTCGACTACCACAGTGACAACTTCAAGGCGGCATTTGACAAGCTGGTGGAAACCATTATGGTGGCCCGAATGGACGCGGAGGAGGACGAGGTGCTGCAGCGCGAAGGCAAGATGAACATTTGAGAAAAACACACACACACACACACACACACACACACACACACGAATCCAGCGTGAAGATTGACGGAGGCGTGTGGAGGCGAAGCGCACTGAGCCACGCCGGGCGGGGCAAGGGACCTTGGCACAGGCGACTTCCATCAACGCATTCTACAGCCGGCAGCACTCTCAATGCGCAACGTACGGCTTTCTCTCCCCTTGTGAGTTGCGTGTTGGTGGATCGCGCCATTCAGGCTTTACACACACACACACACACACACAGAAAGACAAAAGAAAACGGCGTAATACTATTGATGACGCCTCTGTGCCGAAAACAGAGCCTTTCATGTAGATACTTCCCCATTTTTTTTTCCTCGGTTCTCATCTTGTATACTTAGATACCAAATGGCCTTTTTTTTTGAATTTAGCCGTTTTCTTCTTTTGCCCTCTCCCTCTTTTCTCTTTTGCACATTTGCCTGTTCTTTACTTCTGCGGCACTTTGTTTGAGTCCTTTTTTGTTTACCTTTTTCAGTATTTGCTGAAGGACTCGCGCAAAAAAAGAGGAAAGAAGCAGATATGGTATGCTGAGAAGTGCGCATTTCTTGCCTGTGAAACAGAATGTGGAAAAGAGGATGGTTGATTGTATGCGCACAGCAGCGGTGGGGACTTGCTTTCAAGCGCATTAGAGAACAATGCAAAAAGAAAAAAAACAGTCCTTTCTTTCGACCGCAAAATGCAGCGTGTGCGCCGCAAGTATGAAGGTGCAGAGGCGAGGCACCTCTGCCTGCCCGTGTCGAGCGGCGAACGAAATCGTGTGAACCCTACAGGTATTCTGCATTTTTTTTTTTTTTGTGCACCTTCACGGTGACAAGTGAACTCCGCCGGGGAGATCTCACTCCCCGTTGACAACTCCCCCCACTTTTGTCTTTTTCGTCGTCTCCGACCGAATGTGAAATACTGTGACCCACAGCAATGAACACAACCACAACAAAAAAGAAACGAAAATATGATTCTGCAACTTTTTCAACAACGTTTTGACGGTGTAGGCTTCTTTGTCGACAACTGCTCCACTTGTTTGATAAAAAGATGGATGTGCATAGCATGTAACAAACGGAAGAAGCAGGACAGGAAAACAAAACGTCTGTTTACGTGCAGAATCTTGAAAAGGAAAGTAAAACAAGGGCCAGCTTCTTTTGTCACGCAGTGCACTCTTCTCGATTGGCCATCCTGATTTTTTTTTTTTTGACCCGTGATTTCAATTTCTCTTCACTACTCTTTTCTTGTCGTCTGTTGTCCTCTCCTTGTCCCTTCACGCACGCGCGCACAACTTCCACATCGCTTCCCATTTACACTTTGCCATCACTGCAATTGCTTTACTACACGCTTACACACAAACCTAAAACAACAACAACAACTCGCAGCACCTAAAAGTTGATCAAGTGCGTTTTTTTTTCCTCCTCCAAGCGCTTCCCCTCTACTACGCCAAGTAGAAAAGCGAAGAGCGGATTCTAGAGAAAAGGAAAGAAATCCCAAAGAACTCTTCTGAAAAGTCAACCAGAAGGATAGTGAGCTTCCAAAGAACCAGTCGTGTCAATCCATCTTTCGTATATTAAAAGCTGTTCAAGTGCTCGAAACAACTCTCACACACGTTGTCACTTTTACACTAGCATATACGGCTGATACGAGTGCTTTTCCTAGCAAACGTCCTTGTCGTTTTCCAACTGTTCTGTTCCTTTCTTTACTCTTTCAGTTTCCCTCTTTTTTCTTTCAGTTTTCTTTTTTTCCCTTTTCACCCCCATCTTCGGATTTTGTTGTTTCTGATCTTAGTCTGTGTTTTCACTCAACACGACTCGTAAGTTTGCTAGTGTGTGTGTCTTTTCTTTTGATTGCTCCCTTTTTTTTCCCTTTTAACACAAACAAAACTCATTTTAAGTACTCCCTCTCCCTTCTTCTTTTTTCTTTCCATTTTTCTTTCTGTGTTGTTTTGCTTTGCTTTTCCTTTTTTCTCTGTGCTGAACTAAAAAACGTTTTTCTTGCCTCGTTGTACGAAGAAACGAAGAAACCGAACCTTGCTTCCCCCCTTTTCACGTCTTTTTCTTCAACCGAGCGAGAACTATTCTCCCTTCCGGTTTTCTTTATCAAACTTTGCTCGATTTTTTTACCCCTCCTTTTTCTGTTATACTTGTCGACCAAAAAAAAAAAAGACAACACCAGCTCAGCAAGTCAACGCGTAAGGAAGACGTTACGAGGCATAAAGAAAGAACAACCCTTTCACGTTCATCTAAGAGGAAGAAAACCGAGTCGAGAACTGTTTTGTTGAGAGTACTTTATTCTAAAACCTCTCACAGTTCAACGCAGAGTCAGAGAAGCGATAGCCAAAATCACATCGAAAAAAGAAGCGGAAGGTATTTCAAGAACGGAGCGAGGTAGTGCAAAGAGAGAGCAGTTTATTACTCCTGTCTTTGCAGAGACTCAATCCTAATATTCGTTTGATATAGCTTCCTCTTTTCTTTTCTTGTAAATCTGCAGAGAGATTAGAAAGTGCTTCTGTGTGAAAGCTAGTACGTCTGAAAGAGTAAACGAAATTGAAACTGTAGAGCAGAGCTTCCGCGCTGATAGTCAGCTGGTGCCGTCTACTGTTCTCTCATTTCGTTCCCTTTTTTTCGAACGCTTTTCAGCATTTTCTTTTGTGCAAACTATTGCTCTTTCTTAACTGAAGACCTGCCTCTTTTTCGGCCTCTATTCACATATCTGGAAGGCTTCAGCCTTTTTCTCTTTTCGAATTTGCTTGTTTGTGATTGATTGCTCCTCTTGTCTTTCAAACTACATACATTTATATATTTATTTCTGGCTTGCTCTCTTTGCGTCTTTGTTTTTGCTTGCTGTATCTTTTTTTTTTATTAAAAAAACGATCAACACTAGTCAAAGCCTCACGAAGTTGTGTGTGCGTGTGAACACAGTTTCCCTTTCCCCTTTTTTCTTGTTTCTTACCTTCATTTTTTTTTTTCGTCCTACCACTCCCTGGAACTGCAGTCAACGCATTCTCTTGTGCTGCTGCGCGCTTTGAAATACAAGTGATTCCTTCACCGCGCCATCGACACCAGTGGATTTCGATCAACCTGCTTTCCGCGAGCCGTGTGGATCTCTATATAAAAGCCTGTATATATATATATACATCTGTTTTTCTTTCCTTTTCCGTGCCTGCCCACATCCTTCTTCCTGTTTTTGTAAACCACAGACTACTGTTTTCGTCGTCGAGTGGTACAGGCAAGAACACAGGTAGAGGCACACGCACACACACACAAAAAAGGAAAAACATTTTTAACCTCAAATTCCGAAAGGAACAAAAACGGGTTAGGAACCAGAATCTTGCAACAAATCGATTCTGTTTTACCATTGCTTTCCTTTTTTGTTTGTTTAACAATAAGAACTGTAAGAAAGAATTCGGAGAAGCTTGAAAGAACGGCACGTGCTGAGTGTTTTGTGCTCATCAAAACACTGTCGCTCACCTCTTTCTGCTTATCATCTTTTGTGATTGTTACGTAAAATCCCTACACAGCTTGTCTTTTTCCTTTTTTCTCTTCTTCTCCGCTTTCTGTCTTGAGTGCGCAAAAAAAAAAAAAGAAGAAGAAGAACATAAAAAGAAGCTCGCTTAAATATAAGTAGAATACTGTTGCAACCTCGCGGCACTTCTGTGGCAAAGTTAAGAACGAACACGAACACGGCTGCGAGCATTTTGCTTCTTGATTGTGCAGCTGCTACACATCGTGGTGCTTCTGTTTTTCTTTTACTATATCTTCACAGTTTTGCACTTTCGAGGATCCTACGTTGAGTGGTTTGCTTCAGTAAAGCTTTTGAGCTACGGAGAGAGAGATTATTTGTCTGAGAAACAAAGTGCTTCTTTCGCCTTTTCAACGTTTCGTATTTGAAGGACACTTGAAAATCTTTATTTCTTACACATATATATACATACCTTGTTGATAATAGCTGTTTCCCGGCTTATTCTTACCTCTCTGTTTTTTCTCTCTTTGCTCTTGCTGATTTCTTCTTCTTTTGAAGCGAAGAAGAGCTGCTGACATCACCAAACAAACAATCTTTTAGTTCTCACCTCTTGATTTTTCTTTAAGCGTCTGTTTCCTTTTTTGTCCGTTGCTTTCTCTGTTCAAGCAACTGTTCGTCCGTTCGAGTCCACCTCGTACTTTTGTTTCTCCTCTTCTCCTCTTCTCTGTCATTTCCATTGTCCGTGGCTAAACTCTATTTTCTTTCTTATTCTTGTCTGCTTACGATTCTTTTTTTTTTTTTCTATTGCTTTGCACTTGTCCATCGTGTTGTGTTTTACTCACTCGTTTGAGAAGAAAACTTGAAGCATACAAACGTTGGAATTTTAAAGAACAACAACAACAACAAAACAAAACAAAAAGAATCAAAGCGACGGCTTTTTCAAAGTGAGGGCCAAACACACGCAAAGAGGAGCGTTTTTCTACACCTATACCTAAAGTTTCTGGGTTCCTCCAGCAGCTTGTGACTCTGGCTCCCACAGTCGCGTGAGTTTTTTTTTTCTCACTCGCCTCTTTATTACAGTTATTACAGCTTCTTTTTTTTTCTCTTGACAGCGATTCCACTGCAAACCTTTTTTATTTTTATTTCTGTTACAGTGAAGAAGGAAGACCAGAAGCAAAAAAGTACTTGAAAATCAGCCACGTCGAAAAAGAAGAGAAAAGGCGAAGTAATTCGTTTTCCCTTTAAAAAAAAGGACTGTTTCCGAATCGAACAAGCTTTCATTCCTACCAGTTTCTTTGACACGTTTTTTCCCTTTTTTTTTTACAACTCTTAAGTTTCAGTGGTGTTACTCTGAATAACAGCACGAAATACAAACAAACGAGCAAACAAAAGCTCCCTTCTTTCTTTTTCGACTCTTAGCCATGACGATCGAAGGCGCAGAGAACGCGTACTCCTGTTGTGGCCCACAGGCCACACTAAACTCTGGTACCGCCAGCAGCTCAAGGGTCGACCAGGCATCTGTCAAAATTGCCGTCGCTGAGACGACAGAGCACCGCCGTATCCCGCAGAGTCGGTCAACAGTGAGCCTCGACACGAACCTCGACTCCTGGGACAACACCATGGAGGAAGAAGCGATCGAAGAGGGCTGCGATGCAGCGGATCAGAGCACGCTGAGTTACGGCAACAGCAGCAGCAGCAACAACATCAACGACGCGTACTGCAACGCAGCGGCGGCGGACGATGATGACGATGGCTGCATCCCGTACGACTACGAGTCTGAGATGGAGGACTGTAGTCAGTACATTTTCAGTGCCGGTCCCTACTGCCCGGCCGTCACCGCCGCCCTCGCTGCCGCGGCGACCCCCGACACCACCGCCGCGTCGGCGACATCGCCGTCATCGTCTGCGGTGGCTGCCGCGCCGGTGTGCGGTGCTGCGACACGCCCCGACACGCCGCGCGATGCGCTCGTTGCCCCGCTGCCGCGTAGCGCTGCCGCTGCGGCGCCGCCACCGGAGCGCGACGCACACGGTCCGCAGTGGTGCGAGCAGCAGCGGCGCGCCGTGGATGCCCACCACGCCGGCGAGCACTACTCGTGGCAGCAGGCGATGAAGCACGCAGCGGCGTCCTCGCCGGACCAGATGCGCTACGCTCTACGCTCGATTGTACGAGAGGCGTGCTGCCATGAGCTGCAGACGCTGCGCTCGCAGCCGGCGGTGTCGTTTGTGCGGATGGATGCCCCGCTGTCGGAGAGCCGCACGCGTTCGTCGATGCGGGCTTCATGCTTGCTGGCCTCCGCTACCTCGACGGCGCAGCGCAAGGCCCGCTTCATTCAAGTGATCACGGAGCACTGGCGTGCGCTGGAGCAGCGGGTGGAGGAGATGCTGGCGGAGACGGAGAAGGAGAGCGTGGCGACGAGTGAGGGCCATCTGCGCTCCATCGCCTACGCCCTCAACGCCCTCTCCCTCTTCAGCAACGACCCCACGCACATTATCCGGGAGCTGAACATGGCACACGTGGAGGAGCAGCGCCGCCAGCGGCACGATCGCGAGGCGCAGCTGCTCGCCACCCTGGAGACCCAGGGACGCCTCTTCATGCTCCCGACGCTCTACGCAGAGGAAATCGAGGAACCGGTGCCGGTGATCCGCATTGAGGAGGCCCTGCGTCCGGCGGAGCGGAATGGCGAGTTCACGCACCCGTGGCAGCTGCTTTCACCCAACGCCTCCATCTACTCACTCGCGGCCAGCTCGGCCCCCAGCTCCATCGGCGAGCTCTCGCCATCGCTCTCCTGTTGTACGATCCCGAGCGAGGCGTGCACGCCGACGTGGCGGGTCGCCAGCCACACCCCGTCGTGGAAGGACATGCAGCCGCCGCGGCTGCCGATGCTGGACCTCTTCATGACGGCGCCGGCGGTGGTGCCGTCAACGGTTATTGCGGATAGCGAGACGGGGGTGCCGTACGTGATGCCGGTGGACCCGAGCTACGCCCTGCATGAGATGAACCGGCAGGCGGCGCTGGCCCGCCCCACGCTCGCCGAGGCGCTCTCATCACCGCAGCTCTCCAGCGGCCAGGTAACGCGGCACGGAGGGGCCTTCACGCCTGCGTCGATGGGCGGCCGCCTGCAGCCGCTCGCCCTGGAAGCTGCGGAGGACAGCTGGGGGTCTTTCGCGGAGGAGGACATGGCCGACTACGCCGATGCGATGAAGCTGACGGAGGCGGACTACTCGCTGCTGAACTTTGACCTTCGCGAGGCGTTGACCGGCACGTCGACTGCAGCTGCGTCGACGACGACGCGTGCGACTCTGACAGACGGCTGAAGGACATGTTGTAAAGTGCGTGCACTTACGGCTGTCATACCTGCTTCCCTTGTCACCTTTCTTTCTTTTTTGCTCTCTTTCCATTCCCATTTAGGTCTCAAGAAAGAACGTTTCATTTTTTTTTGGGCCGACTTTTCTTTTTCCTTTTCACACTAAACACTGTTGATTCTTTTGTTGTTTTTCGTGTTCACCTGTTTTCTGTAATGTTATTTCCTTTTCTTTTCTTTTCTTTTCTTTCCTTTCCTTTTTGTTTCACTGTTTTTGTTTTTGAGTTTTACAAGCGCAGCAACGTAGAGTGCCCCTACTCTTCTTCTCCATATACATGTTTTTTTTGTTTTGTTTTGTGCACGTGACCGAGGAAAATGGAGAGATGAAGTGGGCGTGGCCTCTGCGAGATGTGTGTGCATTGTATGCGCGCGATGTCTGTGTGCCGAAACCACGTGTCGTAAAGAAAGGAGAGGATCAGCAAAGGCATTTTTTTTTTGAACTTTGGGGGACTGCTTTGTGCGACAAGGGCAGTACATCACATCTTCAACGTGATCATTACAACTTTCTCCTCCTGCTCCCAATACGCAGGCTTTTCTCTTCTTCTTTGCCGCGGAATTGTCGTTCTTTTTTTTTTCCTTCCTCTGCACCGCACACCACGTCTTTCAGCTGAGTATCAGATGGGGCCTGCAACAACACTTGCTGCCTTCTTTGGGTACCCTACGGACGCGGTGGCAGCGGCTAAGCCCTTTTCTTTTCTTTGCGTTTGTACGCACGTGGAGTTTGGTTTCTGGCACGCGCATCTCTCTCTTTTTCCTTGCTTTTCTCTTTTTTTTCTTTTGAAGTGCTGTACCAAACTTTTTTTTTTCTCAACTGTTTCTGTTTCCGAAGATAGGCATGTCAGTGTATTTCATGTATATTTGGCTGTGCTAGTGGTGTTAACCCTCTTTCTCGTTTTTCACGTGTTGAGGCTTTTCTGCGCGATCGCATCCCGTCGTGAAGCGACGCACTCACAAGCACCAAAAGTGCTCTTGATTGCCCAAAATTGCATACCGCCCGGCCCGCTCTTGCAAACATGAAGACCCATTGTGTGTGCCATGCCTGTCGAGCGCCGTATGCTGCGAGAGTCAAAGAGCCAGTGAAACAACTTGGGTTAGGGTGGTCGTTGACTTCAACTCCGGTGTGAGCGTGTTGCACTCGGCCTTTTTTCAAGTTGATTGAAGTTTCGCGAAGTTGTATTTAGTTTGCTTCCTTTTTTTTTTGCTTTGTTTTAAAAATAAAACCAGCCGAGCTTTCTGAGATTCTTTCACTCTATAGAGTAGGGAATGATGATGATGATGCGTGTGTTTGAAGTGCCGCTGCTTTCTTTTTTTCTTTGCTCAGCGATCACTTGCTTTTCTTTTTCTAAAAAAAGTACCCAAGTAGTTCGTGGTGAGGGCAAGAATAAATGGCGGCTTTAGCCCCCGAAAAGAGATGGTGGAAGTATGTTGTGGTTTGAATCGGCACAACGCTGCTAACAGTAAGTGTTGTTGTGTCGAGAAGGGCAAGACGAAAATCAAAAAAGCTCAAAAGCCGTTGCTGTGCTCAAGCAAGAGGGCCTCCTCTGTAAGTTTCCGTACTCTTCATTGAAGTTCATTTCTTGCAAACAGCGGCGCTTCTTTATTTTTTGGTGTTGCACTTCCTTTTCAATTCTTTTACTTCATACTTTGGCGACCTTTTTGTGTTCCTTTCTCTAGTCTCCGTTAATGCTGTTCTTTTCTTACTTCGCACTGCGTCGTCAGCTTTACGCTGCCCAGTGAACGTCTATATATAATCTCTCCCTGAAAATAATAATAAAAGAAGTACGGTCTGTGTTTGTTACATCACTCTACATTTTTAATCAAAAACCTTAAAGAAATATGTACACCTCCAACTCCTGTATTCTGGTGAGAGCGCTCTACTTTTTCTTACCTTTTTTTTATATCTTTAACACTCTCTATGGTTTTATTTTCCTTCGTTTTTTTTTTACGCCTTCTTTTTTTTTTCTCCTCTTTTTGGTCCTTTTCCCATATCTCGTGTGCACGCTCAAGTGAGTGGACGCGCTGAACGGATACCCACCATGTTTTTGTTTTGCTCTTTCCTCTATTCTAACAAGCTGTACAGAGAAACAGGTCGAAGACACGAGAACCGCAAGTTGTCGAGAAAAGGGAACCTAAAACCACACACACGCACACAACACAAACAACAACAACAAAAAAGTGTGTCGTTAAAAAGAAAAAAAAGGCAACAGAAAGTACATGTGAGCTGAAACGTTTCCTGTGTTGGTTTGCAAAGCCCATACGATTCTTTTTCAGATCCTATTCTTCTTCCTTTTTTTTTTTACGTTCTCGATGATTGCACGGCATACGTGGTTCTTCATTTTGACAGCTGTTTCTCTGGCGCGTTGACGTATATAATGATGTTTCATCTTCGTCTCTCTCTTCCTTGTTGTTTATTTTAACTCGCTTTTACGCTTCTTTAAACCAACTCCGCGTTTTGTTTTCTTCCTTGTTTCTCCCCACTTTTTTTTTACTTCTCTTGTTTTCTAGTCGCTGAACTTCGTTGACTCCTGTCGCTGCACGTTCGTGTACGTTGCTTGATTTGTTCTCTCTCTTTTTTGAAATAACTAGACGGAACAGGACAAGCAGAAATTAAACAAAGACCTTTTCTTTTCTTCACATAAGAACAAGAAGAAGAACAGCGAACGGTATCGACAGCAGAGTCAGATCAAGAACGGTTTGGACAGTCCAAAAGCGATGACGTTTCTCTGTATTTAAAATTCATGCGCACTAGCCAACAAATACTGTTGTACAAGATCTTTCGCTACTAAAGATTAATTTTTTTTTTGTATTTGACTTTTTGCTCCTTTGTTTAACTGTCTCTCTTCTTTTTTTTTTCTGGGGGCCAAAGGGAATCTTCTGGTTAGTAAACGCCTTTTTATTTCTCCTTTGTTTGCTTAGTAGCTTTTTCTTTCTACCTTTTCTCAACTGATCAGAGTGTCACGCACACACACACAGCTTGAAGGATGCATGCACAGGAATATAAGTATGTGATAGGTGTGTGCATTTTTTGCGTGTTTCTTGTGCTCCCTCGACGCATATCTCCTACTCAAATTGTTTTTTTTTTTTGCTTTTCTCTCAATTATCTTTTTTTCCTTTTCCGCTTTATTCTCTCTTTCTTTGTTGTTTATCTTTGAGAGTAAAATATCGGCGGTAAGCAAATTGCCTTTCTCGAAAGGCAACCCTATCTCTGTCTCTGTGTTCGCGGTACGGAATGCGACGAGAACCCACAAACAAACAAAAAGGAAAAAAAAGGAAAACGTGCATGATAGTCAGAGGGTTGCTCGAGCACCAGCTCGGTGCGACTTGGCATTTGCCAAAAAAAAAAAAGAAAGAGTCCTTTGTCTCTCCCTCACTCTCTCTTCTGTCACATAGTGCAACGGGAACGATGGCGGCTTGTGCCAAACTCAAGCATAATGGCTGCTGTCCTGTTTTCAATTGCAGTTACGGAATTCTTTTTTTACTCTTTTTGTTGCTGAGCTCTTCTTTCACATTAGTTACTACTTTTGAACATAGTTTTCACTGAAAGAACAGCTCAAACGGTGCTCTCCTCGGCTTTTCTTTTTCTTTATTTTGGGAACCTTTTTTATGCATGTACGTGCACATGTTTGTTTCTGTGTGTGGCGTGTATGTGTGTGCTAGCTCAGCGAAAGTTGTTCTCTGCACATATGTTTAACTGCTGTATTTTGCTATTGTTTCTCCTTTTTTTCCTTCACCTCCCTTGATTCGTGTTCTCGTGTTTAACACTTGTCTTTTTTTTCTTTGGATATCATGTGGACGTCAAACGCAATACACGCTTTTTGTTTTTCCCTCTTTTTCTTTTCTTCTTCTTCTGAGTTCGACGATGCAGAGAGACGTGCTTCTCTACCCTTACTTTTCTCTTTTTTTCTTTTTGTTCTCTGCGCGAGTCTATGCATGGTTGCCGGTGGTGGTGGTGGTGGTGCAGTTTTCAGAACTGGACAGACGTCAAATTAGTCAATGAGACAAAAGAACAAAGATGGCTTTTATCGCATGGATCGTTTGGCGTCGTCTGTCGACAGTAGCTGCCCACCAGGGCACACACACACAGCCCACGCAGGTGCGTTGCACACACCCAAAAACACACACACACACATACAAAAAAGAAAGGAGTCTGAGAAAACAGGAGCTTGTTAGTGTCGAGTCTCGTCTGCAGGCAACTACGTCGTTTTGGCTTGTTTGAGTGAGTGGTTCCTTTCCTGTTTGTGGAAGCGGGACCCAACAACAAAAAAGAAGAAACAGGGACACGCGTCAAGGGATCAGCTATGATGAAACACATGAGAGAGATACATAGGAAGCGGCTGGAGCTTGGTGAAGAGTACTGCACTGAAAAAAGAAAAGGGCAACTCAAGGACGAAAGCTATTTCAACACGCAGTGGAAAGGAAGCTTCCCTTCTTTGTAGGATTTTTGCATCCTTTTCCTTCCAGGCTCCTTTTTTCCGTTTCTATATGCTGCTTGAAGTCTCTTCCTGCCTTTTTGCGTCTATTTTTCTGGCTTTTACTGGCCGCGTTTCCTTCACCAGTGAACTTCTGAGTTTTGGCGTACCACCACGCACGCCTGAAGCTTCTACTGCATCTCTCTCTGTCGAATTTCTTTCTTTACTCTTCCTTACTTTACTCTTCTGACTTTTCTTTTTTTTTTACTTGCCTTGTGTACCCGAGAAATCTGACGAATTCGTATTTTTCTCTTTTATGGTTTGCCTTTTCTTTACATCTGATCTTTGCTTTCCTCACTTTGTCAATCCTACGAAGGCTATTGTCAGCTTTCTATAACTACCCTTTATTCCTGTTTTCTCTCCGATGCGTCATTTTGTGAGAGAAGGTATTGCGTTGTCTGTCTAACTTCTTTTTTTTCCTTATGGGAAGCTGGTGGCGGCTTGCATTCAAAACGTGAGCTTGTCAGAACCACCTGACCAGCAAAAAAACTACCAAAAAAGAAACATTTGATAAAATAGATGCCAACTGGCAACGACGCTCTGTTTTGCAGGGCTGTGGAGCGGAAAAAACGCGGTGTATCGAGCTAAGCGTTTCCCAAGTACTTTCGCTTGAGGCGGGCTTTGCAGATGACACAGAGCCTCGGCAACTATTGACTTACATTTGCTGCCGAGCTTTTCAGGTGGTAGGGAGCCTCGTCGCAAGCCGCTGCGGATCCATGTGCAAAGCAAACTTCCTTACTGGCACTGAGAGTTTTCCTTGAAGTGCTCTTGTGTGTTTCTTGGCGTAGAAAGGAATGTGCATCACGGCTTTCGGCTTTTGTCCTCTAGCTTGATGTTGTGCAAATGCATTTCTCTTCGATGCGGTTTCTCTTTTCTTGATCTTCTCCTCCATCATTCCCCGCTTTGGCAGTTTCGTTTTTCTTACTGGTACTACTCAACTCATTAAGATCCGTAAATCTTTTTTACACTTCCCGATAGGCGTCTTACTGGTGCGCAAAGGCACACATTCACACCCACGCTCACACCACGCACCACCTTGCGAACCTACAGAGTCCTCTCTCTCACTCTCTCTCTTTCTTGCAACCAGAGAAAAAAAAAGTAGTGAAGGGAAGCCGAAGACGGCGTCGCAATATACGGTGTCTTCAAGGAAGCCTCTGTTTTCGTACATCGTCCAGCGATGCCGTCCCCAAATAGCAACAGACCTTCGCAGCAGGGGCTCAGCGGCGGCTCATCCCCTTCCCCCTCGCCGACGCAACAGCAGGAGCCGTCTGCCGCTGCCAAGACGGCGACTACTACTGGTGCCGGCGACGCCGTTCCCGAAGTGTCTGAGGCTGCCGCCGCTGCTGCCGCCATCAACGCAAACATCGTCATCGACCCGACGAAGGATTTGTGGCAGAACATCACCCGCAACGTGAAGGACGCGAATGTGGAGCAGACGGAGACGAACCTCGTCATCGTCGGCGCCTCTGGCAGCGGCAAGACGACGCTGCTGCACCGCATCTACTCGTCCTTTCAGAGCACCTCGGCGGGTGGCGGGTCGAAGAAGGTGAAGGCGACGACGGCGCTCGACTACAGCTTCGCGCGGCGAGCAGAACGCAACGTGGCGCAGGTGGCGCACTTCTGGGAGATCGCGCAGGGGACGCAGTTCGCGCAGCTGCTGGACATCGTGGTGACGCCGGAGAACGTGCACGCGATGGTGGCGGCTGTCGTGGTGGACGCCAGCGAGGAGGGCTTGCCGGTGGCGTGGGAGACGGCGACGTACTGGCTAAAGCGACTCGACACCCGCGTGAGTGAGGTGGGGGAGCGCATGAAGGCGAAAGGGTCGACCACGCCAGAGAAGATCATCGCGCGTGCGCAGAAGACGGTGGGAATAGGTCACCCGGACTTGAAGCGCATGCGACTGAACGGGCTGCCGACGGTGCTGGTGATCAACAAGATCGACGCCTTCCGTGGGGACACACAGCAGTTGAAGCTGCTGTGCCGCAGCATGCGCTTCCTGGCCCACCTCTACGGCGCGCACGTCATCTTCACCAGCGAGCCGGAGAGTGTGAAGTGGCGCTCGCTGATGAACCACATTCTCTTCCAGGCCCCTTTTGACAACAAGTACCTGCAGACCGACCCGGAGCGCGGCTGCGTGCTGCTGACGGTCGACCGCGACAGCTTTGTCGACATTGGCGACCCGAACGTCAGCCGGCTCGGCAACGGAGGCGGTAGTGGCAGCACCGGGGACGCGGAACTGGACCGCTGGAAGGCTCCGTTTGACGAGGCCTTCCCGCCGCGGAAGTTGAATGAGGAGGATAAGGTGCTGGAGGACCCATTTGTCCGCCGCCTGTACGACACATCCGAGGGCGGCTTTGGGGAGCCGGCGATCGACGCGCTGCGGAAGCAGAAGGATGAGGAACTGGAGCAGTACCGCAAGAACAGCAGCAACCCGAGTGCGGCGAAAGGCGGCGGCAAGTAAAAGCGGGGAGATCTGCAGAGATTGATCACCTGCAGCAACACTAAAACAAAAAAACCGCTCTGGTACCGTCTGCATAGAAAGGAAGGATGCGTGCCACAATGTGTGTGTGCGTTGTTGTTGTTGGTGCTGAGAACACGGTGTGGCTGGCGAGCAAGCAGTTGGGATAAGAAAAGCAAGAGGCGTTATGTAGGCGGTTTTTCCTTTTCGGCCAGCTCCGGCCGTCTTCCCTCTAGAAGTTCTATTTGTTCCTCTGTTTCCTCCGCGCTCACTGCCTCGTGAGTGCGGCGTTTTTTTCTTTGTTTGTTTCACTGCGCAGTTTGTAGATGTACAAAGCAATAGAATCGACAACACAACTGTGCTACTACTCTTCTTTCTTTACTGTAGTACTCTGGTGTTGCCGTTAATGTTGAGAACAACAACAAACATCGAAATTTTTTTTATTATCTAGGAAGCTTTTTTGCGTGTTACGCAAAAGACGCGACATGCGGAGCATTGCTGCTGGGTTGACGCCCTGTGCAACCTACATCTGGAGACCGTATCTCGTGGACTCGATTCACTACTGTCTTTTTTTTGCTGGTTCTTCTGTGTTCCTTCGTCAACTGCAGAATTCAACCCAGAAGGTGGAATGCCGTTTCGCGAGGAGTTGTGGAGAGCCTCTGTGAAAGGGCAATCAACGATGTTGCTCTGTAGGCTAGTGACTAGCGAACCATCTCTTCAAAGCTTTCCCCACTAGTTGCTACGTGAACTATTACTCTGTCTTCTCTTCTTTTG
>AUXI01000157.1:0-37645 GCA_000482105.1 Crithidia acanthocephali | reverse complement strand
TAACACAAAAGAAAAGTTTAAAAAGAAAAATAACACACACAAGAAAAAGAAAAGGCAAACCAACACGCAAAATAGAAATAACACACACACACACACACGTACAAAAAAAAGGAAAATTCTAAACGCCGAGGTCTCTTCGATACAGGTGAAGAGACTCCCCAGTATTCATGGAAGTGTTGCACCGACGCTTTTTTTTTTTTTTACACTGCTATACAAAAGAACCTTTTTTCCGCTATGCGTTCTAGTCTGACCCGTATATCTCAGCGTAGGCCTCTAAGAAGAAACGGTGTCGCACCGCCTGCAGCACGGTGAACCGTCGCTCCGGGTCGAAGATTAAGAGCCGGGCTACTAGATCAATCCCTGTCACACCTAACAGATTCTGCGCGTTGCGCTCCTTTAAGAAGGCGCGCAGGTGGCGGGCGAGCTTCTCGACGTGCGCCTGCAGCGCCGCTTCGGCGTCTGTCCCATCGGCAGCCGCCTTCGCCTCCCCCTCGGTATCGCGGTACTTCTGCAGCACCTCCACGAATCGCTCCGCGTAGGCGTACTCCTTCAGTCGCGGGAAGTTCAGCAGCGATGGGCGGCAGCCGCGCGTGAAAATGTGCCGCAGCTCATCTGCTTCATCGCGGCCCTTGAAGAGAACGCTACCCGAGGCCATCTCCATCAGAATGCAGCCGAGCGACCACGCGTCGGCGGAGAAGGTGTAGTTGGTGTTCCCGAGCAGCACGTCTGGGCTGCGGTACCACAGCGTCACCGCCTCGTGCACGTACTTTTTGTAAGGAATGTCCTCTAATCGGGAGAGGCCGAAGTCGCCGACCTTCAGGTTGTACTGCTCGCCCGGCGGCAGCTCTGCCTTGTCGTCGACGTTGCCGCCTTCGTCGTCGTCGCCGACCTCCGCGGCGGGTCGCTGCAGCGCCGGCTGCTGCTGTTGCTGCTTGTTGGACGGGTTGGACGTCGGCGACGCAGCAGGTGGTGCTGGGACCAGCGGGATGTCGGCGCGCTTGGCCAGCATGAGGTTCTGCGGTTTCAGATCGCGGTGCGAGATGTTGCGGGAGTGCAAGAACGCGAGGGCCAGGATGAGCTCTACCGCCCAGCGTCGAAACACCTTCGCCGGCATCGCCTCCCCGAAGCGCTGCCCGGTCGTCTTCAGCGTCAGTTTGAGGTCGCGAATGAAGTGCCACAGGTCGCCACCCTCGCAGTAGTCCATCGCCACGTAGGCGAGCTGCTCCTGTGGCAGCATTATGGTGTCCCGCATCCCTATCAGGTAGTTGCGGCCCAGGTTAATGCGGCGGCGTAGGGCGGAGGAGAAGTAGTCGTAGTCGTCATTGCGGGACGTGGAGGCGGCCAGCACCTCGTCATCCCACCGATCATCTCCGTTCACGGTGTTGTTGTTGCTGGTGTCTAGAAAAGAGCAGGCGCCGTACTCATGCGGCCGCACGACGGAGTTGGTTGGGGTCGCGCGGAAGACCACGCGGCCGGCGCGGAAAGCCTCCACCTCGGACCGCTCGCGGTCGAAAGAGCCCATGCTGACTTCGTCGAGCACCATGAACTCACGCAGCGTGGCCGCCTGCAGACCGTCCTCGACACTTGCGTTCTCCATCCGCTTCAACACCATGCGGCCCGTGGTGTTGGTGCTGCTGTAGCTGCAGCTGTTGCGGTGCCCATTGCTCGCACTGCTGCTACTCCCGTTATTATTGTTGTTGTTCGCCGTCACGGTGTAATTCGCTGCTCCTCCCTTCTCTGCTGGGCCGTTCGCCGAGCGTCGCAGGTTTGGCAGCTGGGTGGCCGACGACGGCGGCGGCGGCATCGGCGGTGGCACCGGCAGCGGAGACTGCATCGGATCTGTGTGGATAACGTCCGCCAAATACACCGTGCCGTAGGCGCCGCGGCCAATCTCGTCGCGCAGGACGTACGTGCACCCCGTCCCCTCCACCTCCATCACTTCACTGCTGGTGCCGTTGGTGGCTGGTGAACGCTGCGGCGGCGGCGGCTGTTGCTGCGATGAGGAGGGTGCGGAGCCGGCTGGCGGCTCGTGTCGCACGTGCGCTGCACCGTCGCCATTCTCTGCGCTGCCTGGCGAATACGGCCGTCGCTGGATATCGCCGTTGTTGCCTGGCGACGTGTGCGACCTGCGCAGGTCGCTGCGGCTTTTGACATTACCACTGTGCATCACTTCCGTTTGCACCATCGGGTGCGTTCTTTCCTTGGCTATATATATATGTTTGTTGTTTTTTTTTTTTGCAGCTTTCGTTGTTGTGTTTGTTTACTTGATGGAGGATTACACTGCTGCTGCTTGTCGTGCTCAAGTGTGTGTGTGTGTGCGTGTAAGTGTACTTTGCTTGATTCGTTTGCTTGGTGCCGGTATGACAATCACACAGAGGGTGAAAGCGGCGAAGAAAAAAAAAAGAGACAAACCGAATGATGCACAACAACAATAAGATTGCAAAAGTGAAAAATGGAAGTGAATGAAAAGTTAAACGGTGTAAATGGCAGAGTCTTAGAAGAAGGTAGCAGAGGCAAACCAGAAAAAAAAGGAGAAAGAAAGGCGGTTACACAGCGACCAGTGAAGTAGCAAAAAGAGACTTCGATCGCTCACAATGCACCTCACTAATTTTTTTTTTACTTCCTCAGCAGAACGAAAACAACACGAGAATAAACAGAAGTGGTTTAAAAAAATATATAAAGAGGAAGCAAAAATGAGTGTAAGAAAGAGAGGTAGGTTGACTCTGGACTTCCTGATCAAATTAGTAAGGTCGTTCACTGCTGCGATCTTCTAATATGTAAACAAAAAGGACACAACGCCGTCACACAACTGATTCTTCCGTTTTCAGAAACAGCAACAAAAAAGGGGAAAAAGCGTGTCTGCGCAGCTTCTCAGTCACACCACGAAAAGATAGGTGGGAGCCAGGAAGAGAACACAAAAGAGACAACGGAAAAAGATGACTATAGTAATTGAGGAGTGAAATCAGCAGCGAAAAAAAAGGGGAAAAGGCTTTCGAAAGAGCCTTGGAACCACCAACAAATGAAAGTGAGGGAAAGCCGTGGAACCTTGAGAGGAAACAGCGGAAAATGCTAATGGTTGACTAACACTGTGAGGAAGTGAATCTTTTTATATAGATGAACAACAAACACTGCGCCCAAATCCCACACGCAGAGCTTTTTGAGTTGTGAGAGAGAGATTGTAAGAAAAAAAAAGGAAAGGCAAGAGGTAAAGAAGTGAAATGGAGGAGAACGAAGCGAAAAAATGAGTCAGCAAGCCAAAGGCAAATACTTGCACGAGGAACAACAAATTGAAATGGGGAAAAAAGGGGGAAAGCTAAAGAGGCTTTCAAGACGATGCTCTTGCCAGATGTCAGTCGACAAACAAGCAGGAAGAACAAAAAAAAGAAAAGGAGAACGAAAGGTATGCAGAAAAGAAACGGACAGGGAAGGGCTGAAAATAAGATCTTGTGGAAGATTACATGCAACTCTGGGAGTTGCGTACGTTTTTACCCCCTGTGCGCCGATGCCTCAATAGACGTTTCGCTCGCTCTGTGCGCGCAAAGAGGAGTAAAAGACCAGAACAAGAAATCAGTGAGACCAGAGCACAGAAGAAGGGAACTAAAGGAGCTGAAGGGGCAAACAAACACAAAAGAAAATGAGAGATGTGGGAGGTGTTGAAACGAAAGAAAAAAAGAAAAAAAAGCCAGAAGCAGAATGAAGATGAGACAACAACTTGCTGTCCACAGCACATCGACAGGCTCAACTGCTGCACAGAGGAGAGAGTTAAATCACGTTTGTATGTGTGTGGGTGTGTGCGTGTGTGTGCGTTTGCGGTAGATGGTGATGGCACCAAAAAACGCAAATTACAAGGGTTGCATTGGAAAAAAAAAAGCAAGGAAAAGAGAGTGCAGATGAAGACAGAGAGTTGAGAAACTGTAAGAAGCTGACGAAGATAGCATCTTTGCTCTTACTAGCTCGTCCCAGCTGAGATTGTCTGCGGTGACCCACAGTGCCAGTGGCAATCCTTCGTTGGTGTTCTACTCCGCATGCGCTGAACCGGGGAGTGAGTCGAAAGCAGTCATTGAAACGCAAGGATGAGAGAGCCTGCAATAGAAAAACGCCGGCTGCAGCCATTCAGAGAGGTCGCCACTGCGTGGGCAGCGCCGCCTACAACACCATAGGAGACGACAGTAGCAAGCACCGCGCATCGCTTGGCATCCAGCAAAGAGGCCACGAAAAGCCCCGTTTTGAACGCGTCTTTTCAAGAGAGAGAACGGTGCCTCCGTTATCCACCTCGAGGCAGAGTAGTGTATTTCGTAATGCTTTTTCTGTGTTGTTGATGTTGTTGCTGCCGTTTCGTTTCTTTTGCTTTTTTTTGTGTGTGTGTGTCTTGCTGTCAGGATGGAGAATGTGGTAAGGCTGCGCTGCATGACGAACAAAACCACCCGAGCACGTGGAGGAAAAACATGAAAAACACAGAAAAGAAAGTTCATTGAGAAAGATTGTTTTCTCTTGTCGAAGCACAAGCAAATAAAAACAAAAAGTTATAGGAACCGGAGGCGCTAGTCCAACGTACAAGCATTCATCGACGTAGTCACAAGAAGAAGATCGAAGAAACAAGCAAAAAAAAAAAAAGACGCATTGTAGAAGTAGAAAAGGCGGTATGTGCTGTGGTTGCTGTTTAAAGAGCCTCGAGACACACGCACACACACACACATTCGCACTACGCAGTCGTCTCCTCATCGCGGCGCTTGATCGACTCGAAGCTGTACGGTTGATGCAAGATGCGCTCGTACAGGTTGAGGATGTCGGCCGCGGCACCCTCGAAGTGCGTGGCGGCATCGTAGCTCTTGCTGATGTAGCAACGGCTGGTGCTGCCGTCCTCCAAGGGCTGGTAGAGATCGGAGACGGAGACGAACGTCTCCAGCGTGACGCCGAGCAGCCTCAGGCCCGCGGTCAAGTCCGCCTTCGGGTTGGCGAAGTTCTCCACCACCGTGCCGATGATGGCGATGTACTTCCCCTCGGGGCACACCTTGTCCTCGGCGCACAGCTGCAGCACGTACACGTCGTTCTTGCGCTTCAGCTCCGACTGCGGGATGATGATCTGGCACGCGTTGGCCGCCGGCTTCAGCCCTGGGATCGGGTGGTCCATGAGGGCGATGCACCGCACCACCTTCCCGCACGGCTTCACGCGGTCGGGAAAGTACGACGGGTCACCCAGCACCATCTTGGCGAACGTCTTCTTGCCACCGCTCTCGATGGACTCGAAGACGCCGTTGGCGTCGAAGTTCACCTTATCCACCGGCGTCTGCAGCATGTACGTGCCGCCGTACACTGCGGACAGCCGCGAGAAGGCCTGCGGCAGCTCACCACTGCCGTACAAGGGGTACACGTACGGAGAGCGGTTGTACATGAGGAAGGATTCACAGTAGAGCTTGCACCGCATCACCAGCTCCAGCGCCGGCTTCTGCAGGTAGTCGTCGTTGTTCTGCAGCGCCATGGCGTGGCCGACAAAGGTGATCGTGTCGCTGCCGACTCCGTACTCCTTAAAGAGCTGCTGCGCCGTCATGACACGCAAGTTGTAGCCCTTGTAGGTGCGGCTGTCCTTCTCATCGTAGTCGTTGACGAACTGCAGGAACTTGCCGAGGCGGCGCTTCTCGAAGAAGCCCATGAGGGAGGAGGAAAGCGCCTCCATTTCCGTCGACGGCACCTTCGCGATCTTCTCGTCCTTCATCACGAAGGAGCAGTCGAGCAGCATGAACTCCATGCTGTAGCGGTCCACCACGGTGGCACGCAGAATCTTCACCAGCTCACCAGCGCACATGAGCACCTTCGGGATGAGGTCGACGCAGTAGAGGTGGCTCGAGCCCATCGAGGCCGGCGGGGTACCCTTGTCAAACTTCTTGTACAGCTGCTCCAGGTTCAGCGAGGCGCTCTCACCGCCGTAGTACGGGTTGCGGTCCACGTGCAGCACCTTGTACCCCTTCACGGAGAGCAAACCCGACAGCACACATTCCACCAAGCCGGTGCCGCAGACAATCGCGTCATAGGTCTCCTCCATTGTGCCGTGTATTTTCGTTATGGTGTTGTTGGTTTTGTACCGAACACGTAATTTGTGTGTGTATAAAAAAAAGAAAATAGGAAGGGTGCTGATGATAAAAAGCAAGTTGAGTTTTTTTTCTCTCTTTTCTGTGGTTGTTTGAGAACTGGTTTGATGCACAGAAACAGTTGTGGAGCAAGAAAGAGAGGGCGGAGGAGTAGAAGCACTGTATAATAAAAGAAGGACAGGCCGTAGAGCAAAAAAAAAAGCGGTACCGGTCTGCGCTTTCTTTGTTGCAAAGGTGGCTTTGGAAGGCTAGAGAAAGAGGCAAGATACAGGCATGAATCGCGTTTTCTTCCCTTTCGCCGATACAAAAAAAAATGCTGTATTTCCTACGCCAAGCAGTGATCAGCAATAATTAAGGCAGTCGAAATTGTACTTCTCTTGTTGTTATTGTTGTTGTTGTTGTGTTGTGTGCGTTACAATCCTTGCGATCCGACACTGAACGAACGCGCTTTTGTGCCTTCGTGAGCATTGTAATGTTACATCAAAGGAACCGTCACAGACTGCAACACACATGAGCTCTTTTCTCTACCTCCTCCCTCCATCTCCGTTACTCCCCTTTCGTGTTGCCCTCCCGCTCCGCCATCCGCTCCGCCGTCCGCTCCGCACGGGTGGGCCGCGAGAAGTCTGGCACCACCACCTCACGGGAGGCAGCAGACGGGGTGCAGGTCGGGTTACGCGCCAGTGCGGTGCGGTGGGTGCGGCCCAGCACGTGTTCCGCCACGCGGTGCCACCCAATGACGCAATCACAGCAGTAGCAGTAGTTCAGCACCGGTGGCAGCCGCAGTTGGCGGGCAGCGTCGTCGTGCAGCATCTTGTCCGACAGCACCACCTGCCGGCGTGCGGCGTCGTCGCGGCGGGCGTCGTCACGTCTGTCGCGGAACGCATCGAGCGCGGCGCCGTCGGTGTTGAACTGCGCGGAGGCGTACTTCATCAGACACCGCGCATCCACGAAGTCCTTCATCGCCGCCGTCAGCGTGTGCGCCGTGCACGCGGCCTCGTCTGCGTAGCCCATCGCCCGCACACACTGCTCCACCGCCATGCTTGTCGCCTCGAGGGTGCTGACGCCGCTCTCGCGAGTACGCTTGCGCAGTGCCTGGAAGAGGGACTCGTAGCTGTCCTTAATCTCCAGCTTGACACGCGGGATGCAGCGGCTCAGTTTGCGGTTCAGTGAGAGGGCCTGGCCCCACGTGCTGTCCAGCAGGAGGAGGTGGATCTTTTTCCGTGCAGCTGTTGTGGCGGTGGTGCTCGTGTTGAGGCCGCTGCAGCTGCGGTGGACGTCGAGGTCGCTCGCCCTATCCATTACGTCCGTTGCAGCGTTACTCGCTGGCTCGGTGCCCGAGTCCTTCTCGCCTGACACTGGCACACTGGTCCGATCTACAGCGTCCGTGTCACGCATGTCTTGAGAACGCACCCTGTCTGTTCCGTGGACGGTGTCTGGCGAGCCGAGCTGTTTCTCGCGGATGAACTCGTCGATCATAATGGACTCTGAAGAAGGGTAGAGCGACACGTTGTACACCAGCACCGACGTGTCTGGCGCCGCCACCGCTGCCGTGGCAGATGCTGACGCAGCGCCGTCATCCCTCTCCTTCGCAGGCAACTGTCGACAACACTGCGGTCCCAGCTCACGCAGGTAGAAATCATCCGCGTCCATTCCCCACACTCGCAGCGGTGCACCGAGGAGGTACGCCGCAATGTGGCCAGAGTTCGTGCTGCGCATCAGCTCCTCGCTATGCAGCAGCATCGTCACCTCGACGTGCTGGTCCAGGACGCCGGCCGGCATCGCGGCCTTGTAGGCGTCCAGCTGCGCGCACATGCACATGTTTCGCGGGAACCAACACCAGAGGCAGATGTCGTGCTTGTGGGCCCGCCAAAGTTCAATCGTGAGCCGCCGTCGCACCGTCACGGCAAGGCGGTCGCCCGGTGCCACACTCGCCAAGAAGGCTCTCCACTCCGCGGAGTCCTCAAAGCTCAAGAAGATCGTGGGCCGCTGCCGTGTCGAACCCGTACTCCCCTCCATCACAGGTGCTGCTTCGTCCTTGCCCCCGACACCATCACCCTCGCCGTGGGGGTCAACAGGAGACGTCGCCGCCGTCACGGCAGACGCGAGCATGTCGCTCAAATCACTCGTGGGCTTGCGCTTGTTGATGCGGATGTTGCGCGCTTGCACGCTCGCCTGGTGCCGCGCCGTCTCCGCCGTCACCGCCGCAATGTGGGCAGCGATGGCGTCATTCTCGGCCTGCGTGCGTGGCGGCACGGTCGCCTGCGGGGTGCCGTAGTGTTGCAGTCCGATGTACGCCAGCAGACGCAGCATCGAGCGACGGTACGGGTTGGTGGCGGTGGCGGCGTTGCAGGCGGAGACGAGCTCCTCGCCCATGTGTGCGCCGGGGGCGGCGAAGAAGACAGGTGAGGTCTGCATAATCCCTTTGTAAGAGCTGTGCGTGAAGGAGGCAGCGCAAAGTGGATGTCGACTGTAGTAGAAACTCTGCAGTGGTGTGGCAGTGTCGCCACACTTGTGACGTCAAGTAATAAAATCTGCTGACGCAAGACGTTCAGGGAGGCTTGAGAGATCGTGTTTCAGCCCAGGCTTGCACACACACATAGAAAAAAAATAAAACCTCGTAGTGTTCTCTTCTTTTTTTTCCCCTGCTGATGAATATGAATGGTCAATAGGCAACGGCAACGCGTTGGAGGAAAGGAATGGAGGAAACGGTGGTTGCGTGAGAATGAAAACTCCAAAAGCGGGTTGTGATGCTTCATTCCGATGGAGAGAGAGGGAGCGGCAGAAATCAACGACTGCCTCTAGTGTTGCGCACAAGAATAAGCTGATGGTTTGCATTGGCTTCACAGTGACGTCATTCTCTTTCTTCTCTTTTGCAAGGCGTGCAGCGGCAGCTTCATTCTTCTTTCTTTCTCCGCTTTTTCGGGTCATTCAGTGTTGTTCTGTGGAGCAGTACACCATTAAAGCGTACGTACAGTAAAGGTAGGCAGGCATTGTAACATGGTGTGTGAAGAAGGATGGCTCGTGCAAAGAAGGGAGTTCAAGGTGCCTTTCTCCTGGCGCTGTGATAAATACGTCCGGTGCTACGTGTTCGACACCACCTCACATTTGCGCACCACGCTAACAAAACCGTGTCTGTGAAATAGAAACGAAACGAACAAAAAAAAAGGAAAGAAAAGTAGCTGGGTTTTCTGAGTTGACGACGTCCCCTCACAACATCTCCAAGGTGCCCTTGCCTTTGCAGGCAGGACAGAGGCAGCCCTTTCCCCGGTGCGAGTGCGAGATGCGCACGCTCAGCGACGCCTCCCACTCGTGCCCGCACGACGCGCAGAGCCACCACACCTTCGTCTTGCGATCCATCGGCGACAGCTGATCAAGCTGGAGGTCGCCGTTCTTTAGCGGGTGCCACTCCTGCTGCAGCGCACTCGCCGCCGCGCCGAGGGCGTCCGTGGTGCTCGACCGCAGCAGCGCACACGACGGGCACCGCGTCCTCTCCTGCACCCGGTCCCGCACCCGGGCCGTGTAGCTCTCGCGACAGGTCGGACAGTTCCAGTACACCACCTCCCGGCTGTCCGCTGCGATCGTCTCGGGTGTCATAAAGGGGTTGTTGCGGTTGTAGTCCCACAGCTGCAGTAGGTCGGGGCGAACCGCAGCCATGGAGGTCGTGCGTGCAGCGGTGCAGTGCGGGCATGCATTCTTCAAGATGCACCGCACAAAGACACCGCAGTGCCACGTCGCGCAGCAAGTCGGGCAGCGCCACGCCGCGACTTCAGCCGAGTCGATCTTCACCTCCGTCGCGGGTTTCGTGTTCGCCTCCGGTCCGGCTGCGGTGTACTCTGCAGCGAGATCGGGGAAAGCGACGGCGAGAAAGCGGTTGGCGATCTCCTCATCCGACTCTGACACCGCGAAAGAGGGAAAGCCGCCGTCATCGCTGGTGTGGCGCGGCGCGCTGGCAGTCTGGTCGGAAGGTGCCATGGCACCGTCTTCTTCATCCGCGTCTTCACCACCAATGTCGTCGTCCGCCGTCAGTGCCGCCTTGACGGCGGCCGTTGTTCGTCCATCTTTTCTGTTCGTCTTGCGCTTCTTCAACGTGGACGTTTCCAGCTCCAGGGACGATGTCAGCGGCGGCTCCGCCACGCCGTCCACACGCGTCTCGTCCTCCAGCGATGCACGCAGCTCCCCATCGCGATTGCTGAGCGTGCTCTCCTCATCCTCATCGTCTAACTGCGCCGGTGCAGTCGGGTCCTCGGCTGGTGTCTCTGCAGCCTCCAACTCGTCCTCCACGATCTTCTCAATGCTGCTGTTGACGCCTCGTAAGACTACATCGTCTGTCAATGCCTCTGCGTCGTCCTCCTCCTCCACCTCTACTCGTTTCGCATCATCCTTGCGACTGCCTCGATCGCGTTGTGCGGCGTGCACAGCCGCAGCAGCACGTTTGCTTTTCCTTCCCGCGGCCTCTGCCTCGGCCACTCCCTGGAGTGGGTTTGCGAGCCGCACCCGATCCAAAGCGACGTGGGGTCGCCATCGCTGCAGTGCAGCTGCTCACGAGGGTGCAGCGAGCTGTGGTGCGCACGGCGGTGATTGTCGTCGCACGGCTGCATGCATTCTGCGAGGTGTTCTCCGTGCAGCAGGCTCTGGAGACGGCCCCCATGAAGGGTTTGGCAAGCCAGTTCGTGCAACTCCTCCGCAACGCTGTGGTCACGGCAAACATGATGTGTGTTGGAGGAGAAAAAAAAACCTTGTTCTCCCTGTGTTTTGTCCTTGAGTGTATCAAGGCAGTGAATGAGATAGACGGGAGTTCAATAGGACGGGCCTTCGCTCATCGAGTTCTGGGATGCGTGCACCGTCAAGCCGGTAGAAAAGACGGAAAGAGAGACAGGTGAGAGAGATGAAAGAGGGCGGAGGTGCGTACATGACTTCGCTGTTCCAAAACAAATGGACTCCAGGTGAGCTGGCAGAAGCGTGAGCGGTGAAACGAGGTGGAAAGTACGTGGCATCTGTTTCTCCATCACAGACAACAAAAAGCCACACAAAGCGTGCCTTTTTTTTTAGGTGTATGTTCTTTCTTTCAAGCGCACGAGAAAGACGCAAGAAGGAAAAAAAAACCTATTTCGTTCACCACTTTCCTTCAGTTTTTGGGCTTGGAATTGCCGCGCCTTCAACGAGCCTTTCGCCTCAAACGCGGCTCCAAAAAAAAATATTTTACTTTTGTTGTTGAAATCTAAAACAGAATGCTCACAAAAAAAAGACAGTGGAATACGGAGATAGACACTTGGAATGAGAAAAGAAAGAAAAAGAAAAGTACGCAAAAAAAAAAATAAACGCAACAAAGCAAGCCGACGAATCACACGTGCAGACAAACACCTGCGCAAAAACAACCGAGAAGAAAAGAAAACACAAACATCCAAAGACGCTTCGTCTCTCTCTCTCTCTCTCTCTCTCTGCAACCAGCGATGTGAGACGCCCCTCGGGCAACGTGCACAGCAGACACGACTAAACCACCGTGACTCTAAAAGTCCTCACGCAACCGCAGCGAACAGTTGATAAAAAAAAGAAGAGTTTTTAATAGTCCAACCAAAGGCAACCATACAGATTCCAAAGAAAGAAAGAAGAGGTGCTGATGTGAAGAAGACTGACACAACACACCCCCAGCTGCTGCTCTACTGCTCAGCAGTGATATTTGCACAAACAGAGAAAAGATGTGCGCGTACCTACAGAAGCGTTCGAAAAGCACTGAGAAACCGAATTTGAATTGAAACAAAGAAGAATGAAAAGAAAAAAGTGAAGTAAGAGCGCAGATGCGTAACCGAAAACACATGAGGAATAAGGTTGGATGAAAAGAATAGTAGCGGAGGAAGAAAACAATGATAGCGACGAATCAATTGTAATTAACAAAAAAAAAAGAAATGAAGCCTGAAATGACAAGCACACTCTTAAATAGAAAAAAAAAAGCGTTGCGCGCTTCTCACGGCGATCCAAGAGCAGAAGAAGCGATAAGTGTAATGCTGCTCAAACACGATCGCTTCATCTGCGTGCCATTCACAGCCGTGGCAGCAGCCACGTCGATGCACAAAGTGAGGATTTATTTCGACAACGCCCACGGTCCGTGCATCCATCATCGAGGGAAAAAAGGGAGAGGCTTGGAGACAACGAGAAAACACACAAAGGGAAGCACTGCTTCAACGCTTTGGGTTAAGACAGCCAAAAAGAAAAACGTGAACAAACAAACAAACAAACAAACAAAGAAGACAACAGACAACAACAAAACAAAACTGTGCAGATTTGAAAAACAGCAGCATTGATTAAAAAAAAAAGGCATGGGTACAAAAGAGAGAAGTGATGGAAAGGAAGGATTAGTTATTAGCGGAAAATGGAAAGTGAAGAGAGAAGAGTGAGCTGAACACACACGGAAAATGAAGATAAGGAAGAGCTTTAATGACGGCGAACCAACCAACCGACACACGGGACCAACAAAAAGAAGAGAGGAAAGAATCTGCTCGGGTGATAGACCATCGCTGCTACGCCGCATTTAGAATCTCATAGAACTCTTCCGCGGGCTAGCACTGTGTCGAGCACTAAGGGAAAATGGAGTATGTGCTGCCTCACTCGACGGTAAACACGCACACACGCACACACCTCCTACACCGTGCACTAAAGCACGTTCATGCGCGGGCTGACCGTTGCCGGGCTCTGCGGAGGCTGCGAGCGCGGACTCACCGCCGCGTCGTTGGCCAGCGGCTGCGCGCGTGGGCTGACGGCTGGACGCGAGTAGGTTGGACGCAGCCGCACAGACCGCGGCGGCGACTTCACGCGCACCGCCAGCGCCCGAGGAGGTGACTTGAGGACGAAGTCTTCGTAGCGCAGCCTCGACGGCGGGCAGGCGGCGGTGGAGGGGGTGGCGCGAAACGTCGCCTTCACCGGTGGCGGCGGCAGCGCTGTTGCACTCGCCGTGGACGACTTGCGTCCCTTCGAGGCACCAGCGGGTGTCTTGCGTTTACGCGTCCGCATCGCCCGCTGCCCGGCCGGCGCCGCAGCGGCAGACGTGTGTGGGGTCTCTCCGGCTTGGTTCACAAGGTGGGCCGCATCTTGGTTTTCGTCGTCAATGCGTGGGCGGGCGTGGCCGTTGCTGGCCGTCGTGATCGCCACAGCCGCAGTGGTGTCGGTGGCCGGAGCAGCCGCGTCCTCCGCCGACTTCTCCAATTTATCCTCGCTAGACGACGCCGCGGAGGCGGAGGCGGAGATGGCGACGTCGCCCGGCAGCCCGTTCGACTCCACCGAGCCCGTCATGTGGAGGGAGAAGCTGTGCTGTGATTTGGGTGAGCCAACCGTGGCCGGAGCTGCGTCGGCAGCCGCCCCATCCGCTGCTGCTCCTGCCGCCTCCTCGACCGATGCGAGGCTGCGCCGGGGGGAGGCGTGGCGGAACGACGTGCTGGGCTCCATGTTGCTCATCGTCTCCTCGCAGATGGCCTTCTGCTGTTGCTGCTGCTGTTGCGATGCTTTCTTGGCGTTCTGCAGAGCCTCCATGAGGACGGCGACGACCATGTGGATGTTGTCGGCGCCGTAGTCCGCCACACTCGGCCGGCGCAAGGGTTTGTGTTTGAGGGCCGTCTCGAGAATGTGGTCCGGCACCTGCTGACGCTGCATCCACACGCCGCAGTGCAACGGGCAGGGCACACTCTTCAGCGGACAGATACGCTGGTGCTCCGTCAAACTGGCACGGTCGGTGAACACCTGCTGGCAGTCATCGCACAAGTCAGCTCCCCTGTCAGAGGCGCCGCGCGGACTTCCGCCTTCACGAATGGAGACGGAGCGCCGCTTGCGTGGGTGGTCCTTGCAGGTCTTGTAGTGATCCCGCAGTGCGTCGACGCCACTGCACACGAAGCCGCACATCTCTCCATTTGCTTTGAAGTGCTGACAGCGGATCGGCTTGAGGGGACAGAAAAAGGTCTCGTGCTCCTCCATGCTGTCCACCGGGACCATCTTGGAGCAGTGCTTGCACCGCGCGGTAGTCTCATTCGCGAAGGACGTGTTGCGCGGCTGGAAAGCACGCTCCTGGCTGGGTCGCATGTTGCTGTAGCTTGCGTGAAGGCTCATTGTCTTGCAATGCCTCGAAAGAGAAAAAGAGTGAAAAGGGGGAAGAAAAATAGAATACACTGAAGCTCGTGCAAACAATCAGGAATAGGTACGATGTTGTTGCTTTGGGGTAGAAATAAAACAAACAAAAAAGGAGGCGTCTCCTGCTGATGAGAGAAAAAAAAACTGAAAAAGCAGTTTAGCCAGAAAAAAAATGGAGAAAAATGCGAGTTTAAAAAAAAAGGTTTTTTTGTGTGTGTGTGTTTGAAAGATGAAAGCGAAAAACAAGTCAAAACAGAAGAGCCGATGACAGCGACGGCGAGTACAAGAGAAAAACGATGAAACCTCGACTTTGAGAGAAACGATGAAGTGAAACAGAGAACAAACAAACAACAGCAAAAGAGAAAGCTCACGTAAACGGTGAACGAGCCGTAGAAGAGAGAAGGGGATATTTCTGTTCGAATGAAAGAAGATCAAACAGTGACAAGGTTGGATAAGACAGGCGAGTGACCTCTACTCTAAGAACGTGCGAATCACTGTAATAAGGGGAGGTGGATGAGTAAAAGAAAAAAAACTTGCAAGAGTTGTAAATGACAACACGAAACAGTATTTTTCCTGCAAACACTAGCTACTTTTTGCAACCAGAAAAAAAAGGAATAGAATGCGGTACGATAAACAAAAAGAAATGTTGCAACTACACACAACAGCAAAAAAAAAGGGTAGTTTCGAGCGTGAAAGTGCTTTGAAAAGAACGGCGGAAATTGCGGCGTACAGTTAGCGGACTTCCTCTTCCGGAATCGCTGATTGGCTGAAAACAGAACAGAAAAAAAAACCGAAGAGCTCTAAACAAACAAGCACAGAAAGAGGAATGCAGTTTCCTTTTTGCAGTAGTGTAGAAAAGAAGTTGATGTGTGCTACTCGGGTATTATTTTTCTTTTTTGACGACGCCTCTTTTTTCTGCTTCAGTGCGACGAAAATGTGTCTCAAGAACGATGAAAAGCCGCAGACTGAGAACAGGGCACAAGTCAGTCAGTAGGAAGTGTGTAGTATTTGTTGTTGACAAGTGCATTGTGTGGGAAATGGCACGCAAACGAACAAACAAATCGAAACAAAAACACAACGAGATAGAGGTAGTAGAGTAAGAAAGGGAGTCGATGTTGCGTGGAGAAGTAGAAAAGATGCACTGAATGCCAAAGCGCACCTTGTCCAGGTGCATGTGCCTCTCTAGACGGCAGATGTTGAAGCTCTCCTAGCGAAGAGAAACTGCAGAAGTCGCGACAGTGGGATGACGAAAAACAAGTTGCGCACCCCTGCCGTGTCCAAGGAAAGCTGTGCTTTGGTCACCAATGTGGTGCAGTTTTTAAAGTGGCACTCCAAACACATAAAAAAAACGCTTCACGGCCTTTGCTACACTGTTGCTGGAAGCAACCAACGCTGCGGTGAGGTAAGACCATTCAACTGCGACGCAGTCAAACGCTCCGTCTTACCCTTTTTTTTTTTTACGCCGCTGTCAAAGAGCCGACTGCGTGAGCGTCACGAGTTGCTCTCTACGACGCCTCCTCGAAGCGCTCTGCCTTTCACTTCAGCTACCTTTTTTTTTTTTCCAGTTTCATTAAACAGTTCGGTAAATTGCCAAAAACTTCGCCAACCAACGATATCGAAAAAAAAGGGGAAAAATTACTTGAAAGGGTAGATGACAACGCATAAACACACACCCAGACCACAAATACCTTATTTACAGCAACAATAAGAACGGACTCATAAGAAGAATAACCACTTGACGCTGTCCTTTGTTTTTTTTTTTAATCCCAACTGACAGCATCCTCTAATACGCGCACACAAAAGATATTTAAGACTCGATACAAAACACAAATAAAGCTTAATAAAGAAAATAAAATAAAAAAGTGCGTACAAGCAGTCACAGTACTCCAACAACCACAAAAAAAAGGAAATAAAGAAAACAAGTCAGGCCAACGAGCATTGCAGAAAGACGGAAGGGGAAAAAAGAAAAAGCTACAGCAACATAAATGTGGGTTTCAAATGAACTTGCTATGCGGTTTATCAATGTTGCTTTTGAGCACTTGCAAATAACTCCTTCTTTCTTTTTTTTTTTTAGCGTTCACGGTGCTTTTGTTGCCACGGTCCTCGCTCGATCATCCAGCAAATAAATAATAAAAAGGAAAAGAAAAACCGTACAGGAGGAAAAGGTATGCAGAAGGCAAAGGAAGGAAACAATACGAGAAAAAAAAAGGCAGTGAATCGTTGCTTTTTTTAAGTGAAAGCTACCAAAAGATAGGCGGATATGTTAAATGGGAAGCAACACTTGTGCAAATGTGGAGTAAAACTGAAAAGGAACAAAGCGGTTGCGCATGCGATACAGAAAAAAAAGAGAGTAAAATTATATTCCTGCGCATGTCCAGCTCTCGCCTATGGTTTGCAAAACAGATTCGCGTGAGCCTCTTTTCTGTTTTCCTTCGACGCTTCCAGTAGACTCCGTCGCGCTTACACCACGCAGTCGTGATTATTTCAGTTCACGGAGTTTTTACTTGTTTGTTTGCCTTTTTCCGGGCCTGCTGGCTCGATTGACTAGTAGCGGCCGGAGTTCATGGCGTCGTACATATCCTTGTGCACCACGCGCTTCGGCTTCTTCTTGCCGCGCATGCCGGCCGGCAGCACCGAGAGCACCGTCTCCTTGATGAGCTTGCCGCGCGGCACCCACTTGGGCAACGGCCGGTTGTTGTCCGCTAACATGAAGAAGATCACCGTGACGACGAGCGCCACGGCGACGCCGGCGGTGGCGCCGATGGCGTACAGGTCGCGCCTCGCGTCCTCGCGCGAGGGCGTGGTGGTCGCCGACGGCGGGCCCTGCCGGCTGCGCTGCGTGAGGAGCGGGTCGACGTGCAGGACGCGGCGGAACTCCGTGCTGCTCGCCGGCGACCCGCTTTGCTGGATGACGGCCTCCACGACGAGCTCGATGTCCGTGTCGAGGCCCAGCGAACCAGGGATGAAGGTGAAGGCGTACACGATGTCCGCCGCGGACGCCGAGTTCGCCATCTGCGTGCTGAAGGTAATGCTACGGTTCGCCACGAAGGCGGAGAGGTCGCGGAAGGCGAGGAAGGGGTACTTGTACTGCCACCACGCGCCGCTGGCAGCGTCCGGGATGGCGACCGCGCCGGTGGCGGGGTCCTTGTAGATGAGGTAGACGCGGGTGTTGTTGAGCAGCACGTACACGCTGCCCACCGTCACCTCGCTCGCCTTCACGCCCGGCATATTCATCGTGAAGAGTGCCCAGTCGCTGGGGCCGTACGAGGAGCTGAGGTCGTCAATGCAGAGCGGCGTCGCATCGGACACGCTCAGGCCGAACGGGTGGGCGGCGGTGGAGGTGCCGAGAGGGTCGAGCACCGGCCAGTAGCTGCCACTGCGGCACGTGTTGAGCGCGCCATCGACGCGTTGCGCGTCCTTCGAGAGCCGCGAGACGTACATCGAGAGGTGCATGTTCAGCCGCTCGAGGCTGCCGTCGTCCATCTGCAGCATCAGCTGCAAGTTGCCCTCAAAGTTGAAGGCGTGCTTCAGGGTCGAGGTGAGGTCGCGGCTGCCTGGGACAATGCCGCGCAGGGTGACGTTCTGGTAGGTCGCCTTGCAGTCCCGCGTCGGCGAGAAGCCGGAACGGTTGTAGACGTGCATCTTGTTCTCCGCACAGTCGTCGACGGTCATGGACGGGCCCTTGAAGAGGTGCACGCGGCCCTGGCCGTTGGCGCAGTCGCCCTCTGGGAAGTCACCCTTGTACGTCGCGTCCGTCCCTTCCAGCGGCACAACGCACTTCATCTTCGTACCCGTGCAGGTCGGGCACTGCTCCGCGTCGGGCGACTGCCACTCCTGCAGCACCCACTTGAAGCCCGCCACGTGGCGGTCGCGTGCGTAGCTGGTCGTCATCGAGGCATCCACGAACGGGTACACGAGCATGTTGATGCCGAAGGCCTCGTCGCCCGTCGCGGCGTCCAGGTAGGTGAAGAACTCCGCGTCGACGGAGACCAGCGACTCCTGCGTGCCCGTCTTTGTCACCGCGACAAACTGGTTGAGGCTGATGAGGATGTCGTGCGTGTCGTAGTTCGCTTCGAACTGGCCAGGCGCCAGCCACGAGCTCGCCTGCACCGCCTCGGAGTAGAGCGTGCCCTGCACCTGGCGGTCCGCCACAAAGGTCCAAACCGGCGTCTTGTCGTGCTTCAGCATCTTCTCCAGCGAGTTGTAGGGGAAGACGCCCGTCCAGGTCGCGTCGCAGTCGTTCACCGCGATGGACCAGCGACCGAGAGAGCTGTTCGTGTAGTTGGCCGGCGTCAGCAGCGGGGCGTAGTGGCACGGGTCGGCGAAGGTGTCGCAGCCGATGTGCTTGCCGCCGAACTTCTGGTACCAGGAGGAGCCGGAGTGGTAGTAGGCGCCAACGGAGCCGGTGCCGGAGCCGTAGGAGAGGCTCATCCACTTCCACACGTCCTCGCCCAGGCCGGCGCGGCCCTGGTGGTCCAGGCAGCTCATCTCAAAGCCCGGGGAGGTGGTCGCGACGGTGCCGGTGAAGTCCTGCGACTCCATGAAGGCACCCTTGGTGCTCGTGAGGGCCTCGAAGGTCGGGAAGCGCACGCCGAGGTTGCCGATGAGGCCGTAGACAAGGAAGACGAGGGAGTTGTTGCGCCACGTGACGGAGATGCCGTCCACCGGGCGGCCGTCCTTGCGGGCGTAGCCGGCGCCAGGCGTGTTGTCCCACACACGCGGTGTCGGGTACGTCTTCCAGGCGTCGGCGTTACACGTACCCTGGCAGGTAATCTGCGGGTTCGTGATGATCACCGGCCCATCCGGCCCTGTCGGCGTCGTCGTCGGGTCCGGCCCCAGCGTCCACTGGTTCGACACGAGCAGGTAGGCCGTGCCGGAGCAGTACTGCTGGTTGAGGCAGTACATGGTGAAGGTGAACTGAAACTGACCCTCCTGCGTCGGTGGACGGTAGATGAAGTCGCCGATGGGCGTCATCTCGATCGTGCCCGACTGCGGCGCGGTGTTGAGGGTGAAGTAGCGGCCATGCGCGCAAACGTCCTGGCCGGGCATGTTGTTCAGCGACGTCTTGACGGCCACACCGGGGGCCGCCTCGTAGTAGTACACGTTCGCACACGGCTGCAGTGGCGACGTCGTCGGGTTCGCGGACGGCAGCGGCGTGTAGGCGGCGAAGGCGAGCTGGGTGCGGCAGACGAAGTCCTTGGCGCAAAACACGTCCACGGCAGCGTAGTCGACCTTCTGCACGTTCGGTGCCGTGTAGTAGAACTGGCCAAGCAGGTTAACCCGCAGGCGGCCGCTGACGTCGCTGGTGGTGTTCGAGACGAGGTAGGTGGTGATGTTGCACGACGCAGCGGGGACAGGGTCGAGCTTGCCGCTGAGGGACTGGCCGGTCGGGACGTCGTAGGTGAAGGACTTGGCGCACATCGCAATCGGCGCCACCGTCGTCGTCGTCGTCGTGGCGGGTGAGATGGTGTTCGAGGCGACCACGAAGACCACCTCCGTCTGGCAGGTGACCACGCCGTCACAGCGCATGTACACGGTGGCCAGCACGTCGATCTCGCTGCTCGGGGCCTGGAAGGTGAAGGCGCCGGCCGGGCTCAGCGTCATGCCCGTCACCGAGGAGCGCAGCGTGGACGTCGGCGTCGCGCCGGACTCGCACACAAGGCCGGAGTTGACGCTGCCGGACATGGCCGCACCAGGCTTCATGACGTAGCTCACCGCCTTGTTCGGGCAGGCAGCCGCGTCGGTCGTCAGGTGGATGGCGACGGCGCCGCGGCAGATGTTCGTGCCGTCGCAGGCGATGGTGTAGGGCAAGCTCGTGTCCTGCGGCAGCACGCTCGACGGGGTCTGGTAGATGTAGCTGAGGGGGCTCGTCTCGTCCATCACGGCCACAGTGCCAACGGACGGGTCGTCCACCGAGGCGGTGTAGGCGCACGCGGTGTCCTGCACGTCCAGCGGCAGGGTCCCCACGTAGAGCTCGCCAATGCGGTAGGTGCGCACCTCGGTGCTGTGCGAGCACGACGGTAGCTCATCCGGGGCCGGTGCGCCTGTCGTCGACGTCGTGGCGGGGGCCGGGGTGCTGCTCGTGGTGGGCGGGATCGGATCGAGCACAACGGCGATGGTGTCAGCGCAGACGACGTCGCCGTCGCACGCCACGCGGTAGCCAAGCGACGTCGTGGCACCAACGGTGGCGGTGACCGGGACGGCGTACGTGTAGGAGAGACCAGCGGCGCTGGGGGTCAGCGTGCCGACCGAGGGCCCGACGGAGATGCTCGTCGTGTAGGCGCAGCTGGCGTCCTGCACGTCCATCGGGAAGCTGTCCCACGACGTGGTGCCCACCGGGTAGCGACGCTGCTTGTTGCCGTGCGAGCACACCGGGTACACCGTCGTCTCCTCCGCCGTCACGCGCACCGTCAGCTGATCCTTGCAGATCGTGTCGCCGTTGCACTGCACGGCGTAGCCGACGCCGGTGATGGTGCCAGCCACCGCGGTGCCCGGCATCACGTAGAGGTAGCCGAGACCCGTGCTGTCCGGCACGATGAGGCCGACGGAGGGCCACGTCGACACGCTCGTCGTGTACGTGCAGCTGCTCTCCTGCACGTCCATCGGGAAGGTCGCCGTCTGCGTCGAGCTGACGGCGTAGTTCACCGTCTTGCTCGACTGCGAGCACTTCGGGTAGGTCGGCTCCGGCGCTGGCACGACGGTCACCCGCATCGCATCCTGGCACACCGTCGTCCCGCTGCACTGGATCGTGTAGGCGACGGTGCTGCTGCGGTTGGCGACGGCCCCGCTCGGCGCAGAGTAGGTGTACGTCAGCCCCGTAGCCGCAGGCGTGATGCTGCCGAGGTACGGCGGCTGCGTCACGGTGGTGGTGTAGACACAGTCGGCGTCCTGCACGGCCAGCGCGAAGGTGCCCGTCGACGTGGTGCCGGAGGTGAAGGCGACGCTCTTGTCCGCCGACGAGCAGACGGGGTAGATCTCGGGGACGGGGCTGGCTGCGTCGAAGATGATGGTGCGGGTGCTCTCGCACACCACCGCGCCGTCGCACGCCACCCGGTAGCGGAAGGACGTGGAGCCGGTGCTGGATGACGGCGAGGTGAAGGAGTACTGCAGCGGCAGCGCCGTCATCGACACGGCGCCGGTGGAGGGTTGGTCCAGATCGGCGGTGTAGACGCACTCGCTATCCGTCACATCGAGCGGCAGCGTCTGCTGGTAGGTGGCACCAGGCTTGTAGGAAACGGTGTTGGGGGTGTGCGAGCAGGTTGGGTACGGGGAGACGGGGCCGGTGCTGCTGCTGCCGCCGTGAGAGGAAGAGTGCGGAACGTACGGCACGGCGTACGTCACCTCAGTCTGGCACATCACCGTCGTGCCGCACAGCGCGTTGAGGGTGATGACGGCCGGCTCAATGCTGTTGATGCCGACGATGTAGGTCCACTCGTCGAGGGTGAACACGGTGTTGGGGCTTGCAGGGTCGGACACCACCTCCAGCGACGCGTCATCGTCCGTTTGGCAGAAGCTGAGGCCTTGGTAGGTCACGACTCCCACGTACGCGGTGTTCATTTCGGCCGCCGTCGTGGTCTTGTCCTGGTCACAGCGTGGAATGGGACTGGTGCTCTGGGCATGGACGCCGACGGCAAGCAGCATCGCCGCCACCACCGCGGCAACCAGCGCCGTCCGCCACACAGAAGGTGCACGGTGCGACATCGTAGCGCTCAGAAGAGTGCGTGCGTATGTGTGCGTGTGTGTGTCGTTGCTCGTGTGGCCGTTCAATTTCTACTCTTACAGTTCGTGTCGAGTGGAGAGGGCGGAGCTTCGAGACGAGAGATACGGAGATGAATATAAGATTACTAAGGTAGAAACAAAAAAAAGAAAGAAAGAGATGGTACAATCTTTCCTGTTGCTTTGTTAGACTCACCGGAACTTCGTTTTCTCTCTCACGGCGTTGTCACGGACGTGGCGAACACGGAGAAAGGAAAAGAGAGATGGAAATAATGGCAACGGTGAGGCTGAACAAGAAAAACAAGCGTAGAAGTCTTTGCGACACGTCTTTCTCGCGTACTACAGGTTAAAGGGAGAGAAAAAAAATCAAATCCAGTCGATAGACAAGGCGAAGGTACGATAGAAAAGGTCCACAGGAAAGCACGCAAGAAGTAAGAACCTGGGTGCGTCGAAGTGAAGAAGGAAAATACTGTTTTCGAAGGTTGCTCACAGATTTCGGTGTGTCGTGGAAGCACTGCACTTTCAAGAAGCTCAGAAGAGTTGTTCTGGGCCGAGAAAAATAAAAGAAAAGTGCCGTTTTGTTCTGCTTCACACAAACAAAGACCTGTATCCTCTCCTTCAAGGAAAAACAAACAAACAAAAAAAAAGACTCACTATAACAAACAAACACAGTTTTGTATGTACCTACTCACGCGGATACACACAAACAAACACACGCACACAAGCACACGTGATTCCTTTCACTAGAAAGGAGCACGCTTTACTGCAAAAAAAAAGGAAAAGAAAGGATAATCTAGATTATCACTGGCACGTGGAAAGTTTAAATGAGTAGTTGGCATTTAATGAAGGAAGAATAGCAATGCGAGACAGCGAAATGAGGTTGACGTGTCAGCATTGTATAGCAGGCCAGCAAGTAGCATGCAGAGGCGTAGCGGGCGCAACGAGTGCATCGTTGACCAGGCGAAGAGTAAGATAAGAGAGAGCAGAATAAAAGAATGAATAACGCACAGCGTTTTTGTTCTAGGAGCACGACTTCGACACGTGGCTGAGCACTCGCCGGTGTTTCCACAACGTTGTCGCAGTTCAACTTTTCTGGTTTCATTTGACAACGAAGATACCCCTCGATACTTCCAAAGCCCGTGCAACGCTACCACTCACAAAACGTTGAGCACTGTCACACGAGTGCTCAACATCCCTCATTCAAACCACTTGAGCAAGGTGAAAAAAAAAAAACGTGGCAACGAAACGTTCAATGCGTATTTCCAAATTCACCGCAGCTGTACGTGTGTGTATGCTTTTGTTTTTCTTTTGTTTTGCTGTTGCCGTAATTTTGCGTTTCACAGTCTATCATTTAGTCCAGAAAATAGACGCAGGAAGAAGAAAAAAAACCCGCGCCGCTAGAAGAGCCACAGAGCTTGCCCTCTGGCAATCCGTCGCAGAAAGCACCTCTGGCAAACGAACCCTGGATACCACAGCACGGAGCACAAAACAGCGCTTGGAAGCCGCCCTAGTAATAATGATATAAAGGTGTTTCCGCATGTAGTCGGAGAGGATTGATCGCTTTGCATACCTGCTATGTATGTGTGTGTGTGTGTGTGTGTGTGTTCCGTGAAAACAAAAAGAAGAGAAGGTGCACACAAACGCACTCACACACACATGGCATGCATACAAATGAGGCGTAAAGGAAGGCTTTTGTGCGAGCACCAGCTGTACAAGTAGTGAGACAGAATAAGCAGCACGCAGCGAGCAACGGCATGGCAAGTGGTCGAGACCTCCGGCCCAATGCACTCATTTTTACAGATATGGTTGTCTCTGATTCCCTTTGCACGCACAGATCTCCTCCGCTTTCGTTTCGTTAACAAAGGTGAAGAGATAATTGGTGGCTCGAGAACGTTTACCTAGTCCAGCAAATGCGAAAGTAAACATATCAGAAAAAAAGGAATAGCGAGGAAAAAAAAACAATTTTTTCTTTAGTCTACTTTGACAGAAAGTGAAAAGAACACTACGTAAACTGAAACGAGAAACAATCAATGATAAAAGAGACGCAAACCAAAACTAAGAGAAAGGACACTTTTGCTTTCATCGAAAACCATTCGCAATGCACACCGGCACATCTGAAAAAAAAAAGAGGGAAAAGAGCAAGATACTTGTGCTCCGTCACAATTCTCAGAAAGTGTTTTTTCTCAAGAGGCAAAGCGAGTAGAAAAGACAACAAAAGACACCATACAGTTTTCAACGCAAAACTGTCCTAGTATCACGATATCTTTTTTTTTATTTTTTTATCTTTTTTTTTTGCATGTGTGTGGGGAGCGGAAAAAAGGCATGTAAGAGCGATATGCTGTTCCTTGATTGCCTCTCCATCTCCTACATACAGCAAACCAGTGAAGCCATAAAGAGAAAAAAAAAAGAGAGAAACGACGCAACAGACGTCACATATAAGGGTCCGACAGACATATGTATTTTTTGAAACAAGAAAGGAGAAAAAAAAAAGAGAGTGATGCTACTCATTTGTGCTTAGCTGGACTGGACAGCAATGGTCACCTCCGCCTCGCACACCACCTGCGAGCCGCACTTGGCGTCCAGCGTGTACACGGCCGCGGCGCCGCTGCGAATCGCCACGATGTAGTTCCAGCTGTTCATCTTCGCCATCGTCGACGCCGGCGCGCTGCGGGAGACGATCTCGAAGGAGGCGGTCTCGCCATCAGCGCACCCGCTGACACCGTTGTACGTCAGTGAGCCGCTCACGGCGGCCGGGTAGGTGGACACCACGGTGCGGGTGCCGTCCTCCGCGCAGCGCGGCACGGCGGCGGACGCGGACACGGCCAGCAGCACCAGCAGGGCAGCGACACAGGCAACGAGGAAGGAGGCACGGCGAGCCATGATGATGCGAAGGTTTCTTTGATGCGTGTGGGAGAGAAGAAGAGCGAGCACCGAAATAGGTGGAGGGAAAGAATAAAAAGCGAAAGGAAAGAAGAGAAAAAGAAAAGGAATGAAAACAGTAGACTAAATACGGCGTGAAGGTGTATGCGCAGCGACGCAAGTGTGTGAGCCAATTTGAAAAAGAGACAGTGAGGGGTGGGCGAGGAGAAGTAGAGAACTTTTTTTTTTTAAATAGAGGTCCGTTTGGTTCTTACACACCTGAGTGTAACAAGGGGCAAAGCCAGTCGGGAGGCTTGCAAACATAGAGAGACGTTTTTTTTTTCTGCAACAAAGACCATCGTTTACATAACTACTTACACGTCGTCTTTCGGTCGTGAGAGAAGGGAAGCAATCGATTGTACGCGGCCGTGTAGACGAAAACACAATGCCGTTTTCTCAGAAATGAGACTCCCGCTGACCAACGAGCAGAGATGTGGACAGCACACAATGAAAATTCCGCTAGCACGGCAGACCGTGGTTGACCAGAGCCTTTCATTGTAGTCTCAACTGCCGATCCCTAATGCAGCTATCACTGCCGCCCGTTGGTTACAGGAGACCATTCTGCTTTTGGTCTTTTTATTTTCGCTGAACGATGGCTTAACATAGCAAAAACAGTTTTTTCTCTTTCGTTAGTAGAAACGAGTGCTCAACTACACCAATCACCACCACCACCACAACACACCAAAAAAAAAACGATATTCTGTGCAACACAGCGTGCGACTTTACAACCCAATGTATACAACCTTATAACTAAGAGGTTTCGAGTGGTTTTCACATTTGATCTTTTCTTTTCCTTTTTTTCCGAAAGCACAAGCAAGGCAATGAACTCCTACTAGAGTGAAAACTTACTTTTTTTTCTTTTTTCAGTTCAAACGTCCACAAAGAAAGAAAAAAAAAGGAATAATGGCAACAAAAACAATCAATAAAGAGAGACTAACAGCAATACAAAAGAGATAAAGAGCAAAGTTTTTTATTTGCGACATTGTATCGTTTAAGTGTGTTTCTCTACGCATAACACGTGCGTAAGAAACTAAAGTTGCCGCTTTGTCACTTGCCTCTTTCGTTTCATCTCGCCATGACACACAGAAAAAACTGCTGCCTTGCTTCTCTGCAAAGAAACGAGTCAAAGAGCAGCCACAAAAGAAGCTCGCCTGGCGTTGAAGAGAAATCCCTCTCGCGATCTTCTCTCTTCCCCCAATTTGACAACGCCGTGAACAGCACCGCTGTGCCAAACAGAGATGAAATGAAAAACGTCAAAGACAAACGCAACAAAAGCTCAAACAAGAAAGCAAAAAAAAAAAGAGGGGGTTCGTGGTGTGTGTATGTGTGTACAGTTAAAGAAAATGAAACAAAGCAAACAGAAAGCTGCAGGCAAAAAAAAAAGGACAAAGAAAAAAGGAGAACAAGACGAGCTCCGGATACGAGCCGCAAGACACGAAAAAGCGATCAAGCACAACGACGAGAACGAGAAAGGTACGGGAACACAAAGGAAGCAACCCGGAAATTGTAAACAGCTCTCCGAGACAGACCCGTCAAACGAGCCTGTCCTTCGTTGTTGTTGTTGTTATTGTTTTTCTCTCCTCTCCCTTCAGGTATAGCTTTTCTTTTCTTCTCTTTCTCTGGCTCGACGGAGCATGGATGTCTGTTGTCTTTTTTTTTTTTACGCAGCCGCCGGGTCCTTGGCCAGCTGGTAGTCGCGCACGCTGTTCAGAGCGTTCTGAGCCTTCGTCAGCGCGTCCAGCATCTCCTTTGCCGCCTTGCGCTGCGCCGCAATGCCCGGCGGCTCCGCCAGCAGCGCCTTGGCCGTCTTCTCCGAGTACAGCTCGCGCACCAGCCGTGCGTACACCTCCTCGCGCAGACGGGTGATCATGAGCAGCGTGATCGCCTTGGGCACCTGATCGGCGATGTTGCCCTTCACAATCGCGAAGTAGCCCTCCACCATCTCGCGGATCGCGTTGTTCATGTGCTGCTCGTGCATCGTCATGCTGTTGCCCAGCATAATACGCGACGGCACGTCGTTCATGTCGGACTTGTCGCCTGCGCCGGCGATGGTGTCAATCCAGCCCTGGTCCTTCGGCTTTTCGACCTTCTTGTCGTCCTTCTTGGCATCCTTCCCATCCTTCCTGTCATCCCTCTTCGGATCCTTGCCGGCCGCCTTCGGATCGCTGGGGTTCGGCGAGCTATTCGGGCCAGTCCCGTTCGGCGGCTGGCCCTGCTGCCCCTGCTGGCCCTGCTGACCTTGCTGCCCCTGCTGCTGGCCATTCGGCCCGCCGTAGATGTTGACAAAGGCGCGCTGCGCCAGCTCCTCCATCATCGGGTGCTTCACGTTGATGAAACCGCGCTCAGCGTTGATGACGGTGCGCACATGCGCCGAGGTCGGCACGCGGTAGTCCAGCAGCATCTTCTGGCAAATCGCGATCACCGCCTCCTTGAGGTTCGGGTAGCGGTCCACCTTGACGGCGCAGATGTCGATGATCTTAATGAGCTCCTCGTACACAAAGGTGACACACTTGATCGACGGCTCCTCCAGCCGACCGATCTGCTGCTTCGACAGCGCGACGAAGACTTGGTCGGAGGGGAAGAGGGTGGCGTGCATACCGGCCATGTTACGCGTGTTGATGCGGATGTAATCGTCTGTCAGATCCTTCTTCGCGCTGAGGCTGGTGACGTAGGTGGCGAAGCACTCGTGGAAGATGTAGTCCAGCCGCGCACCTCCGAGCAGCTCCTTCGTGGCGTCGGTGATGCCACCGTCAATCGTCTGGTTCACCGTGTCGCTAAAGACCTTGATGAGGGACAGCAGTTGCGCACTCGGCTCGGTGATGTCCTGGTCAAACATGCCCAACTTCTCCATTTGCTTCTTCGTGGCCTCCATCAGCTGATCCACGTGGCGCTTCAGATCTGGGATGACGGCCTTGATGTGCTCCAGCAGCAGGTTGTTCAGCTTCTTACTGAGGTACACCGTGCCCGCCTCGTCGGCAATCGGGGCGTAGATGGGCGAGTTCGCGAAGAAGTCGTGCTCCGCCTGCCGGGCCGCCTCCATCGACTTTCGGTCGTTGATATCCTGCTGACTGCGGCACACCACGCCGACGAAGCCGTGGCGCAGGTGCAGCACCTTGTTCGTCAGCACATCGAAGCAGTCCGTGCCGCGGTCCATCAGATCAATCTTCGTCAGCACGCCGACGGTGCGCACACCATCCGGGTCGAGCTGCTTCGCGAGACGCAGCGACTGGCTCGTGGCCAGATCGGTGTTGGCCGGCGAGATGGCGAGGAGGATGGTGTTCTTGGGCGAGACGTAGCGGGTGACCATCTCCTTGATCTGGCGGTCAATATCCTTCGGCTGGTCGCCGACCGCGTTCATCACCAGACCAGGCAGATCGACCAGGGTCAGGTTCAGCACGGAGCGAGAGTAAATCTTCAGGTTGATCGGCTTGTCGGTAATCGCCGACGGGCCGGCCACCTCGATCGTGCGGCGCGTGATTTCGTCCATGATCTCCGAGAAGTCGTAGAACTTCTTGTTCGGCACGTGCAGGAACTCGCCCCACTCCTCATCGTTGTCCTTGGGCAGCTGTACGAGCTGCAGGACGAGGGGGCAGCGTGTCACGATGCCGGAGCCACGCGGCAGGAAGTCCTTGCCGACAATCGACTCCAGCACGGAACTCTTACCACAGCTCTGACTGCCCACGACGGCGATCTGGGGCAGGTTGAGCTTGATGTTCATCTTGACGCCGGCAAAGGCGTCGTGAAGCTCATTGATGACTCCGATCAGCTGCTCCATTTTCGTTGGCGGTAATGAAAAAAAAAAGAGAAAAGAGGTGTAAAAAGAGATAGAGAGAGATCAGCAAGTGATGCTCTGTTGCGCTACACAAACACTCGTATGTCAGTGTGCGATGTGAAGTGCGTGTCCTGTGTATGTGTGTATGTGCAGTACCAGCGTTGATGGATCTCGGTAGAGTGCAGAACAGCCTCACTACGGGGTGAGATGGAACGGGACAGGAAGCGAATAGTGGAAAGGTACCGGTGCAGCAAGAAAAAAAGAAAAAGAAAAAGTGAGCAAGACAGAAGTTGATAATAAGGCAAGAAGCACTGAGCAACGACGTGAGATGGTATCAACAAAGAAAGAGGGTGGATGATCAGCGCGTGAATAGAGAAGCAAAAAAAAAGCCAATAAAAAGGCAATAAAAGACAGAAGAAAGGGAGAAAAAACAGCTTTCGCGTTTAGACTCTGTTGGCGATGGAAGAAGCATCGAGTTCATTGGATCAGTGGAAGTGAGATGAGGATGTTGAGGCAAAGAGAAAGGGAGAGAGTGTGTGAGAGTTGAAGTGACGGAAGACACAAAGGGAAAGTGACGGCTTCGCTCCCGCTCCAAACGAAAGCGAGACACCTGGCACACAGAAGACTCTCATCTTGCAAGTTGGCAAGGCCAGACTTCAAGTCTTTCAAAGTGAAGGAAAGGGACACTGCAGCAACACCAAGACGACGGAACTGCATCCTCTCCCATTAGCCTATAGCAGACCCTTTTCAGATTTTAACTTTACGTCCTCTCTGTGTTGTCTACCTTTGGGAGCTGGCGTACGCAAAACTATTTACACCATTTTTTTTTTTGCAACTAAGAAGAATAGTGCTCGCAAGGGTCGACGGTAGGCAGCCGCAAGATGGCACCTCCGCAACGTCCTTTGGAGACGCAAAACAAAGAATAAGACCCCCAAAAAAAAAAGATTTGCTGGTACCAGTCTAGGAGAAACCTCCTTTTTCCCTTCCGTCGCTTCACTTCAACAACGACAATACACTAATAAAGTAACAGAAAAAGTGGAACTTGTAGTTTACATGCGTACATCCGTGCTCACGCCCGGGCAGACCAACAGAGAAAACCAAGTTTTGGTCACCAATTGTCTCAGTCGAGGTCGTCCCAGTGCGTCTTCTCGCCGTGGCGTTGCGGCGGCGCCGCGCTTCCATCCGCGACACTGCTATCCTGTGCTGCTACTGGCTGAGGTGGGGCAAGCTCTTCCACAAGCCGTGCCGCGCCACACTTCAGACCCTCCGTGCTGCTGTCCTCTTTCTGTGCTCCAACCGCGGTGGCGCTCACAGCTGCCGCATCACCACTCTGCTCCGCCACGCGCTTTTCGATCTCCAGCAGAGCCGAGCGCGTTGTGGCGGCCGTCGTCGTGGTGGGGGCGGCATCGCCACGGACGATTGCTGGACTGTGTTGCGCGTTCTTCTCTGGCGGCTGCTGCCGCCGCAGCGGCCCTGCCGACGCCTTCACCGCCGCAGTCGCCGCCTCCGTCGCTGTCTCGTGCGGGCGGCTGAAGCGGGCTCGGGCAGCCGTTCGCCGTTCCCGCACCTCCTTCGTAAAGGGCACTGTAATCCGCAGCTGCCCCGTCGTGGCGGATCGCTGCACCTGCGCCGCATCCGCCGCCAGCTCCTCCTCCACCGGCACCTGCAGCAGCTTCCCTTTGATCTCCACCCGAATCGCGTCGACCTCGACGCTCACGTTGAGCAGCGTAGTGGAGATAAACTTTCCCGGCTCCACGGTCAGCACCACCGCGTCGACGCCGTCTTGGTCAACGTGAAAAGGCACTCGGCCCTCGTTGCGCAGCAGCAGGCGGCCAAACTTTGCCTTTTCTTCGTCGGTTGTCAGGCGGACGCCGGTCCCGCCCACCTGCTGCTCCTTCAACTCCTTGTGAATGGCAGAGATGCTGCCAGGCTGCGGGGTCGCCTGCTCTGCCTTTTGCCGCCGCTCCTGTTCCTTCTGCTCCTGCAGCATTTGGAGTCGCTCTTCGGGGGTGTGGCCGTAGACACGCTCGCCCTGCTCGTTGAACTTTGGCGGGAAAGGGTCAATGCCGTTGGCGAGCATCTCCTGCTTGATCCGCTCCGCTGCCCGCACCTTCACCGCCTCCTCCTCGGCCACCTCCACCACAACATCCTCCGCCTGTCGCGCGGTGATCCGCTCAGCTCGAATGACCTCATCGCCGTCCAGTTCCTTGAGTTGCGGCAGGGCGTGCACCACGTAGGCACGGTAGCCTTCTGTCTTGGTACACGGGTTGCCGGTGAGGTGCAGCGACGCGAGGAACGGGTTCGCCAGCAGCGTTTGGACGCAGGTCATGTCCGCGATGAAGTTCAGCGTGAGGTCGAGCCGCTCCAGCGCTTCGCAACCCTGCAGCCCTTCAATTACCGTAATGTTGTTCACCGCGAGGTTGAGGTAGGTCAGACACTTGAGGTGGCGCAGACCTTCGATTTTGCTAATGTAGTTGTTGCATAGGTAGACGATCTCGAGCTGGCGGCATGCGTCGCCGATCAGCTCGATCTTCTCGATGTCTTGTTGGTGCAAGGCGATCTCTTTGAGGTTGGAGAGGCAGCCTTCGTTGTGCTCCGCCCGGCGGCGGAGTAGCTCCACTGTGATGCGACCCATCTGCAAAAAAGCGCTAGAAATTAAGGTTAACTTCTGTGGGATGTGTCCTGTGTTGTGAGTGTGTGTGTGTGTTGTTCTCCTGTGACGAAGGCAGCTTTGGTTGGGTACGTGTTGATGCGCTACCGGAGAATAGCTCTGGAGCACGGTCACTCGAACGGACAAACGCAGAAAAGGTGGACAGTGGGGTGGATCAGCAGAGGTGGAAGAGCCTGCGTATTGACGGTGTGACATCCAACATGTACTCGTGTTGTTGTTTTTTGTCAGAAAATATGGTTGACACCACTACCGCAAGAATGCGCACACGAAAAAGGGAGCTGCATACATGTAGATGTGCACTCTTTTATTTTCTTTTCTTTTCCTTTTTTTTGGAAATGATTTGATTGAACAGTCTCTTGTAGAGACACATAATGATTGATTGCTGGTGCATCACACTGGTCCCCTTCCAACCCATAGCACAACTGCTGGACAAAGAGAAAAGAAAAAGAGAACCAAGACGGTGTCGAACGGCACATGAGAAAGAAAAAAAAAGAATTCTAAGTTTATAATGACAAAAATACAACAACAAAACACGTCGGAGAGGGAAACGGACATGCCGAAAGGCGGCAAAGAGAACAACAACAAACACGCGACGAGCTATGGTTACAATGTGAAGTGAAACTATGTATTTTGGAGGAACACGAATTGCTTATTTAAAAACCACTACGCGCGTGCATGCTTGAACAGCCGATGGCCTCTTTAGTACAGACGTCTTCTTCTTTCTAAGTGGACATAGAAGAAACCGGCAGTCACAGTTTGACAACGATGAAAAACTCTCAGGGGACCACAACCGACGGATAAGTAATGCGCAAAAGTGAAAAAGGGGAAGCAAGAAAACAGGGACTGGTCGAATGGCTGAGGAACACGAGGAAAGTTGAAGGAAGAAGTTAGAAACTGCACTTGCTAGCAGGTCCAGAGGAGGAAAAAAAAGGGAGAAAAAAAAGGACACACATGTTTAAGTCGAACATAGATGAACATCGGTGTTTGTCAAGATTTACGCAAACACAATCACGGTTACTCAATATTGAAGGAGAAGGAAACGGAAACGAGAAGAAAAAAAAACGAGAGCAGCAAACTCCAACGCACTGTTTTTCGTTTGTTTGTTTGTTTGTTTGTTTTTTTTTAGCGGCGCTTCTCGCTCCTGCCGCGCAGCTGGCGCCGCAGATCGTCGATCTCCGTCTGCTTGCGTGCCAGCTCCTGTGCAAACGCCTCGATTTGATCGCCCACCACCGCCAGTGCCTCCGCCGACTGCGCTGCGGAGTCCGCCTGCGGCGACGGCACCTGCGCAGACGCGCGCTCGCTCTGCCGCACCAGCTCCCGCAGGTACCGCAGCTCCTTCGCCGTCGAGCGGCGCTGCGTGTGTGCCGTCGCCCCGCGCTGTGCCTCCTCGCCGCCCGAGTGGTGTGAGTAGGCGCGCAGCTTCCCCTGCAGCTCCGCTGGCAGGGAGTTGTAGTAGGACCACACGGCCTCCTCAAAATTCCGGTGGCGCCGCAGGGCATCCTTCAGCTTCGCCTCCGCCTCCCGGACGGCAGTGGCGTCACTGCCGCCTGTCGTTGCCGTGAGACGGCCCTTGCTGCGCGATCCACCGCTGGGGATCGGCTTCACCGTCGAAAGGTGCGCCTCGTGATCGGACGAAGAAGCGTCCAGCGAGGAGGGTTTACGCGCAGCGCCACGGCGCGTGTTGCCTTTCTTGCCGTTGCCAGCGTGCGTGTGCTTTCCTCCACCTGCGCTGGTGTGGTCCTTCGGGAGCCGAATGTGTTGACGTCGTGCCGATGGCTCCACTCCCTCCATTGCGCCGTAGGACGCGTTGACGGTGTTCAGGTGGCGCTTCAAGTCGTCCAGCTCGCACTCCTTCGAGTAGCGCGACTGGCGCAGTTCGCGGATGCACATCTGCTGGTCCTTCACCATCGCCTCTAACGCTTTCACCTTATTGGTCTTCGCCTTCTGGCCGGCCTCTGCGACTGGCGGGTGGGTGGGGGTGGGTGGACTGTAAAGTTGCGCCATCGCGTCGTCTGCGTCCAGCCCAGCTGCATCGTCCACGAGGAAGGACGGCGGCGCATGAGTCACCTTGCCGGCAGCAGCAGCAGCAGCAGCAGTCAACGCGCCACCAGCCGCCTCCTCGTGGTCGTCCACCGCCAACGGGTTCAACTTCCGCTTCGTGGCCGAGTGACTCTCCACTGCGGTGTGGCGCTGAAGGGGCGGTGGTGCGGCTGCTGTTGCCGTCATCCCCATCGCCGCCCGCGTACGTGGCGGGGTGGTGAAGTCCTCCAGCGCAAGTCGTGTGCCGCACTCGGCCGGACGTGAGACGGAGCGTCGCGACGGTGGCCGCCGCGGTGGCGGTGAGGTGACGAGAAGCGCTCCACTCGACATCGCCGCACCGCCTGGTGCAGAAGCAGAGCGAGCTCCGCGGCTGCGCGGCACCTCGATCACTGCCGCCGTCGTCACCGCCCGCGGCGTGCGCGCCGTGGCTGCCGGTGGTGGTGATGGTGGTGGTGGCACGCGATGGTAGCGCATGGCGTTCTTCTTCACCCGCGACCCATCCGGCCAAAGCACGAGCGTCACCTCCCATTCCTCGTGCGGCTCCAGCAGGCGGCACGCCATCTCCTTGCCGGTGCACTGCCAGTAGACAAGGCGGAGTATGCGAATGAAGTCACCGAACTGTTCCCGCGACTCTGCAAAAAGCAGCAAGTCCACCGGCATCTCGAAGAAGCAGTTCCAGTGAAGGTAGTTCTGTGGCTGGACGGCAAAGGGACGGGCACGCATGCGAATGCCGACGGCGCGACTGCGGACGTCGCAGATGATCTCCGCGACATCCTCCACCTTGGAGCAGCGCGACACGGTGCCGGTATCCGCTGCGGCGAGGTTGATGGTGTAGTCTGTCACGAAGCAGACACGTTTGTCTTTTGTGCGCTTTCGGTTGAGCTTGCGCAGCACATCGAAGAAGAAGAGCTGTGTCTCATGTAGGTAGGCGAAGGTGGTCTGGTAGTCCGGTGGGACTCGAATAAAGTCGCAGCTCATGACGGGTGCAAAAAGGAGGTCCTCCGGGTAGCCATCGCGTGGTGCGTCGTCCCGGAGTGTCTTTGACGTCTTGCCGCGAGCGCCGGCGGAAGAGCACCGCGTGGAGGAGGAGCAGAAGGAAGACGAGGCGGAGGTAGACGTCGCCATCGGTGCGTGTGGAGAACCGAACAAGGAAGCAACAACGACCAGTATGCGTGACAGCGGTGACGAAGGTATTGCGTGCTGCGTGCGGATCAACGTGTGTGCAAACGCAACGGAAAGTCGCGTCGCACGCAAAAGATGAGAAATGAAACGAAAGATGAGCAGAGAGGTCGAAGTGGATTCAAGAAGCAGCTGGCACAGCACTGCCGTACTGCATCAGCCGGCCGATATCGGTGAACGAGAGAGAACCCTTCGCACCCTTGACACCATAGCCGTTTCGCCGATGAAACCTAGTATCAGCAAAAAGAAAGATCACTGGTCAAGCATTCGAAGCCAGAGCCTTTCGTCCATTTGTACTACTAAAATGCGCGTCGCAAGTGCTTATTTCTCTCCTTCCTCTTGTGCTCGCCACACGCCACGTGCTCTCTGTCGCAATCTCTTCCTTTTCGCGCAAATCGCATAGTGGATTGCTCAGCTTGGTATGTGTTTCCATGTGTGTGTGAAGAGCTCAAAGAAACAAAAGTCGAACCACTTTTTAGCACAACCGTGCACGACGCCTCTTTTTTTTTCTTTACTGCATGACGGCGCCGGGAAAGGCCTCGACAAAGCGCTTCTTTGCAGCAGTGAAGCGATCCTCATCTCCCGAGAGCATCGCCGCATCCACCTGCATGGTGTGCCGCAGCAGCGCTCCGTCATTCTCCCCCGTTCCTCGGTAGTCGTAGTAACCCGCTTTCACCAGACCCTCCCCGGCACGAGAGGCACGAATCATCGTGTTGTAGGTGTCCATCAGGACTTCATAAAACGGGCTGCTCACCCCGGAGGCCTGGAGGCGGGTATGGAGCCCGTCCACCGTCGCCGCGAAGAGCTGATGCGTGCGACCACGAAAGATCGCCTGCACCGCGTCCTGCTTGCGAAAGTAGAAGTCCAGCTGCCGGCCCAACGCAAACTCGCGCGAGGCGAAGGTGGTGCAGGCGCCGTGTAAGGTGGACCAGGCAGCAAGAGGTAGCGGTGTGCCGTGAGGCCGCCCCAGCAAACCGTTAATCAGCTGCTCCGTGGCGGTTGTGGCGTGGTGGGCGTAGGCCGCGAGGGCGTTGACGCTGGCCCCTGTGTAGACGCTGCTCACGAGGCCAGCCCCGAAGGCGCAGAGCGGCACACAGCCGTTGACGATGGACAGCACGGCTGCCGCGTCGCACTCTCGCAGGTACGTGACGGATTCGCGAGGAAAGAGGGCCGCGAGCTCGTCGGCCAACGCGTCTTGCCTGCCGGCATCGGTGTGTGTGGAGGGTGACCACGCGGCGAAGGTAAGCGACGCACCGGAGAAGGCGTGCGGGTAGAGACGTGAGGGATTTGTAGCTGCGCTGCTTCCGGCCTTCACCACTGACGCGATGGCCCCCGCGGTGTCCTCAGCGCTGTCGCTCAAAGCGCTTCGTGGGCGGGGTGGGATGGAGGACGCTGCGGAGTCGTGTTGGTGCGCGAGAGGCGTGCACTGCACCGCCCACTCCTGTGCCAGCAGTGGCCCTGCAGCCACCAGCACCGGTACCGCAGCAGCAGCAGCAGCACCGGCCGTTGTGGAAGACGCCGCGTCCCCGTTCAGCAGCTCCTCGGCCAGTTGGGCCGGCACGCCGCCGTCCGCCGCAAAGCCACGCGTGAAAGTGCACACAAACGGCACAGCCGCCGCGGACATTCCGGACGGTGCAGCCGCCGCGGGTGCCCCGCCCCGCACTGCACGACGCCAGTGTTGCAGCAAGTTGTGTGTTACGGGGCTGTGTTCCTTGCCGAGAGCTGCCGTCGCCCATGCGTCCTCTGGCGACAGGTAGGAAGTGATCGGCGTGCAGAGGAAGAGGGGCTGCGGCGCACACGAGCCGGGAGTCGTCGCTCTTGCAACATCGCACAGTTGAATGGCAGAGGGCCACGTCGATGCAGACGGCGACTGCCGCCTGTCGGCAGAGGCTGCATTGGCTGTGGTGGACTCCCTGCTGCGTCCTACTGTTTCCGTCGCAGTGAGGGCAACGTCGCGCGTGAGGAGGCGGACGGCGGCTACGTTGTCGGCGGCAAGCGCCAAGGCACACGCCTTGCCCAGCTCCCCGGCACCCAGCACCGACGCAGCTTTCATGTGCTGAGGCGGGATGTGACGGAGCGAGAGGAAAGAGAAAAAAAAAGGTGAAAGTTCCTTTGTGCGAGAGACACAACAGCTGTAGAGCAAACGCGGTGGTGAAGAAGGGAGGCTAGTTTTCGGACAGACATTTGCAGGTGGAGCGCAGAGGAGACCGCACGACGTTGCTTTTTTTTTCCTTCTATTTCTTAGTGGTGGAGCCGCCGGACACTCTTCCACAAGGGACACAGCATAACCTCCACTTACCGATCGCCGCACCATTGCATCTCTCTGACACTGTCGCCAGACATCGCCGTAAAGGTGTTACTAGAACGCAGTACGCATGGCGCAGAGAGCACTGCTTGCGCCGACCGTGGCAATAAAAGCACCCGCCCGTTCAATTCAGCGTTTAAAAACAAAACCAGAGCGTTTTCCTACGTTCGTGCTTTCTTTTTCGCGGTTGTTTTTTCACTGTCACTGAAATGTGTAGAGTTTTCTCTTTTTCTACATCCACATCTGCATATATATATATATACGTAAATATATATAATGGCATGTACAAAAGAGTTCAATCGATCGTTGTGTACTTTTAGGAAAACAATAGCTTATGTGTGTGCACCAGGTTTTTTTTTCTTGTACCTGCGCACATTGCGATAACAAGCAATGGAAAGAGAGAAAGAGAGAGAGAAATGAGGCCTAGTGGCGACGCAGGAGCTGCACCAGGGAGCTCTTCCACTTGCTGCACATCCACGCGCGAATGCGCATACCTTCCGCGGCACGGCCGATCGCCAGCCGCGCGTTCGGCAGCGGGTGTGTCTTGAAGAAGCTTTCGTACTCCGCCGCAGCCGCCTCGCCGCTCAGCGTCTCGCCGACGTAGGAGACGATGAGCTGAATGCGGAACTGGCCGCCGCCCCACTGCTGGTCCACAGCCGCGAAGCTGGCCTTGAAGGCCTCCCACACCTCGCTGCCCGTGAAGGCGGGGTTCGCCTGCAGGGCGTCGAAGACCAGGGCACCGTACTGACTGCGCACACCGTCGTTCGCGATGCACCGCTGCAAGATGTCGAGCGCGAAGGCCGGGGCGGTGCTGCTCGCCAGTGGCGGAGATGAGTGCGCGGCAC